>PVJI01001793.1:133194-166246 GCA_004026765.1 Micronycteris hirsuta | reverse complement strand
TAGTGGGCACTTTCGTTCTATACACGGCCCTCTGGTGCCAGGACCACTTTAGTTCCTTTCTTTTCTAGCATAACGGTTCTGGAGCCAACTCTGCTGTTTTCTACTTGTGTGATCTTGTGCAAGTTGCTGAGCTTCTCTGTGCCTTGGTTTTCTCATCTTTAAAATGCGGATGGCAGGGTAGTTGTGAGAAATGAATGAGTATATAGGCTCAGAATAGGGCCTGACAAAAGCGTGTTTCATTAGCTGTGGTTGTGACTGTTGATGCCTTTGTTGCTAACCTTGCCCTATTCTCTTATGCTTCTGGCTTTTCCCCTAAAGTACTCACTGGGATGCTTTGGGGGCAAAAAGAGGGTGTGTAAACATCTAAATTCATTTACTCAGTACATGAGCCTCTGCTGTATGCCAAGCACTACACTAGGTACTGCAGATCCGAAAACAACAAGACACACAGTCCATGACCCCAAGGAATCCAGAGCTTTGAATGGGGGCTACTACAGTACAATCGGGTAAGTGCTCTATTAGTACTAGTGCAGAAGATGCTATGAGAGCACAAAGGAAGTGTGCCTAACTCTGCCTACAGGAAAGGATGACAGATGAAGTGATGCTTAAAATGTCTCAAAAAATGAACACAAATTTAATAAGCAGATTAAGATGGAAGGGCATTCTAAGCAAAGCAGCAGTGTGTACAGAGGCACTGGTTTGTGATGAAGCTTAGAAGGCACAGTCAGAGATGGCATGTTGTTACATATGGCTAGACCACAGGGGTCTGATGTGTGGGAAGGAAGAGGAGTGGCAGGATATGGGAATGACATAAGCAAGGGATTAGGAGTTCCTATCCCTTCTCCATCACTTCAGGTCATGCACTGGATGAGAAGAATGGACAAAATAACAGGCACTTTTACTTCCAACTGTATTTTAGTGGTTCTAAGTGCTTTTGTGGTACAGGCATACTTTTCAATGCTAGAATTTTTGGCCACATTCTTGAAAAGATTAAATGACTCAAAATCAATAGTGCACAAGTCAGCAATAATGAATATGATAGACATCAATGCCTGTTTGATTCTAAAAAGTATACAGTTATTAAGTGTATTAGTTATTTCTAAGCACTCAGGTCATTCTCTTTAAAAAAGATTTTATTCATTTATTTTGGAGATGTGGGAAAGGAGGGAGAAAGAGAGGGAAAGAAACATTGATGTGCGAGAGATACATCAGTTGGTTGTCTCCCGCACACCCCCAACTGGGTACCTGGCCTGCAACCCAGGTATGTGCCTTGACTGGGAATCGAACCTATGATGTTTTGGTTCGCAGGCTGGCACTCAGTCCACTGATTCACACCAGCCAGGGCTCAGGCCACTCTTGGTTATGCATTCATGACAAATTTCCCTTGTGTTCTAGTAAGCACAGGCTCTCTTGTTTCCCACATCTGCCAGTTACATTCTCCTCCACAGTGAGCTGCACGATCAACTTAGGTCGATGTTCAGTCTGACAAGTCCATGATAGCACATACTGTATTTTGCTGTGTATAATGCACACTTTTAGCCCAATTTTTTAGGATGCACATTATACATGGGTAGTACTAATTTTGTATCTATGTAAATGTTTTTAATTCTTTTATTTATGCTTATGTTAATGATGATATCCATATGCAAAATAATATGATAATCAGTTTTATTTCTAAATATAAATTAAAAATTTAATTAAAAAATTAAAATGGAAGATTTTTTCCTGAAAGTTTGGACCAAAAATATGGGTGCACAGCATACATGGGAGCACATTATACATGGCAAAATATGGTATTTAATGGCAGACAAAATCAACTTTCCATCCTGGTCACAAATTGATGGCCCATCTGTGAAGAATTTGTGGGCAGTAGCATCTAGACTGGGTCATGAAGAACCTTTTTAAAAGAGTTTGACTTTTATCTAATAGGTAATTAGGAAATTATTAGCATCTCTGCGTCCTAGAAGGATTGCTCTGGCTGTACTATGAAGCCAGATGGGTTACCAGATGTGAAGCCAGACGAGTTAAGCCTGGAAGCAGGAAGGTCGGTTAGCAGGGTAAAAGTAGCCCTGGTGAGATAATGGGGGCTCTCTCAGGGTCTACAGGGATTGAATGGAGTGCGTAAACGTTTAAGACGGAGATGCCACAAGAACCGGTGAACTGGTTTGGGTGGGTGGGGCGGCAGTGGGAAGGAGGACTCAGCTTTGTGCTTGAGTGAGTGACTGGGTGGTGGTATAATGACTGACACTGGGAACCTGGGAAATAAGTTATGAGACATTGTAAGCGTTAAAAGTATACATGAATGAAGTTGTGAAAATGCTTACAAATAGCATTTTGGTAGAGCTCAAGATGAAATTTAGAAATTACTTTATGACAAATTAATGGCTAGTCAAAAGGAGAATATATCATCAAAGAGGTGTTGTCTTTGCTGACTGTATACTATCAGTAAAAAGTTTAAGCATGCATCCTCTTTCGCTATATAATTAATATATATATAATATACTAATACACTGTTAAAGCTTAATTTTTTTAAACAGATCATTTTTAAAAAAGATTATTTATTTATTTACTTTTAGAGAAAGGGGAAGGGAGGGAGAAAGAGAGGGAGAGAAATGTCAATGTGTGGTTGCCTCTCGCGTGCCCCCTACTGGGGACCTGGCCCACAACCCAGGCATGTGCCCTGACTGGGAATTGAACCAGTGACTCTTTGGTTTCCAGGCTGGTGCTCAATCCACTGACCCATACCAGCTATGGTTAAATAGATCATTTTATATACCCTGTGGAGACAGTTGTTTTAGGAGAGGGAAAGCAGAACACTACTACATAAATAATGAAGAAGGGTGAAGTTTCACCCTTTTGCTCATGTCTTTCCCAACCCTTCTGGAAAAAGTGGCTGCTTAGAGTTCTAGGTCTCATAGCACTTTGTTCACACTTCGACTCATATCTCTACAATACTATCGTATGTACTATGATATTTATTTTTCTGCTCTTTGAAGAGGGCTTATTGAGGGTAAGACTATGTTTTATTTTCTGTTCTAATATCTAGCCCAGGGCCTGGCATATCACATGGAAGCATCCAACAAATGTTTCTGAATGAATGAAAGTATGCAAGACACAAATAGTCAATTCTAAAATGGCAGGAAAGCATGAGTGGAGAGGAAACAAACTGACAAAAAAGAGAAGGAGGACACACAATTAGAGCTGAGTACACACAATTAGAGCTGTGTAAAAGTCAAGAGCAAAGCCAATGCTACAGGCTTGGATGTTTGTGCAGAGAGGTGAGACTTGGCTGAGTGAGGAATCAACATCTTGTACCTTGGAATAAATGTTAGTTTGTATATGCATATATCTATTCTACCTATAAGTAGAGCATTTTAGTGTATGCAGAAAAACTGAGATATAGACCATAGTCTGGCAGGGCCTTGGAAGGAGAAATTGCCTGTAAACGGTGTAGTGCCAATAAAAGACTTGAATAAAAATTCTGGTCAGATGAAAACCAAGTAAAAATGTTAGATACTACTCCTGACCCTCCCATACACGGGAAGAAACAGCATACAGCATTAAGGATAAGAATCTGGAAGGAGTATAGACGAGATGGAATTAAGCAGCAGCAATAACATATGGCTCTACCTACTGGGTCAGAACCATGAGAGGCTGCCTGGCTAATTCCAGGGACTGATAACTTTTAGCTTTGGAATAGCAAAAGTCTTCCCAGAGTGGAAGAACTGAACAGAGATCAGATAAACTGCCTTGAAAGAGCAGAGGCTCAACAACCAGGAAGACAAGCAGAAATGAGTAGGAAGGTTGGCAGGTAGGCTGTTTATACTTATCAAATTACCTACATGTCTGTATTCACTCACTAAGTCATAAAGCTCACCTTAAAACACAGTGAATCATATTCTAAATACAGGTCTGAAATGTCCTTTCTTCACATGACATGTTATAAAGAACAGTAATGTTAGTTCATCTGAGAGAGGGGACTCCAGAGAGTTCAGTTTGTGTGAATAAATGCCAGCCAATCAGGGGAATGGGGCAGGTAGCAGGGGCTAATTCATTAGTCCAGTGAACAGGCCCCAAGGTTTCTCTTCACCTCTGTACCAGAGGCTGTAGAATATCACGAGTAGCATGACTATAACCCCAGTAAGTGCTATGTATTTTTCACTTTTTCTAAGCACCTGACATAGTTCTTAACACATAGCAGGTAATCAAGAAATAGTTGTCAACAGGCTGAATGAAATGAACTTACCCAGGTAGTTTCCCAGGCTCCCCTGTAGGAACTGGCACTATAGTTACCACACATGAAAGTGCATGCATAAGCTTTAATGTTTAAAAAGAAAAGGAAAATAAATAAACTCAATGGTTTTATCAATAATTTAGGGGGAGAAAGTCCTCAGGAAAACAGAATAAATAAGTAGTGATAAAAAATACATGACATAAAAAAATAAAATGAGAGAGAATAATTATGTTTAAGAGTTTATTTTTTGAAGAAAAAAGCAAATGAAAGTAGAACAAGTACAAAAAGAAATGAGAAAGATTGCAAATAGGAATAATTTACAAAATAACATTTTTGTAGATATAACTGGAATGCTTGTATTTTTTAAAATAATGAAATAAGACACTTGTGTAGCAGATAATGGAAATTTAAAAAGTTAAGGAAGAGCCCTGACTGTTGTAGCTCAGTGGATTGAGCGCAGTCCTGCAAACCAAAGGGTTGCCAGTTCGATTCCCAGTCATGGCATATGCCTGGGTTGTGGGCCAGGTCCCCAGTAGGGGGCGCACGAGAGGCAAGCACACACTGATGTTTCTCTCCTTCCCTTTCTTCTTCCCTTCCCCTTGCTTTAAAAATAAATAAAATCTTTAAAAAAATATAAAATTAAGGAAGAAATGAAAATGTTTTTAAAGAATTATTATATCCTACAAAAGATTACAGGTTCAGATGCTTTTTGTTGGAATATTTCAAAACTTAAAGGCTAGATCATTTCATGATATTCCAGAATAGAATAAATAAGATGGAAAGCTACTTAACTCATGTTACAAAGTAAATATAACCATAACAACAAAAGCTATAAATATAATACAAAAAGAAAAACCATAGACTAACCTTATTTATGAAGATGGATACAAAAATCCTAAGTAAAACAATAATGAATAGAATTCATTTATATATTTAAAAAGATTACGCCACCATGAATAAATGAGTTAATATTAGTAAGTAGGAAGGTTCGGTATTAGCCAATCTATAATTTAATCTGCTAAACAAGAAAAATCCTTTTTCTCACTAAGATGGAAAACTGTTTACCAAAGTAAATGTATATTGCTAACAAAGCAAAGGAGATAATTATGAAAGGAAACTTTTTCACATAATAAAAAGCATCTAATCAAGAAAAGAGCAAAATTATACCTACTTCTGCTTAAATTGAGATTAAAACCAAGCTGCTTATTATCATTATTGTTAAACCTTTGTCTGGAAGTTATGATCAATGTTAGAAGGCATAGCGCAGACATAAGATCAAAGCAAGAGATACCATCGTTATTGGTAGACATCATTAAATATTTAGAAAATCCAAGGAAATTTAAAAGTCTTGGAATTAAGGGTAATTGGCTATTAAAAAATACTATTCACAATCAGAAACACCTAGAAAAAAGCTAAGTCCTATATATTTTCTTTCCAAATTAAGCGATAGATTGTTTCAACTGTATTAGGGGAAATTAGCCCCCCACTCCTGCATTATAGTTTATTTGGAAAAATAAAGAGACAAAATTGGCAAAGAAAATACTGAAGAAACACCGAAGAGCCAATGTTATCATATTTGAAAACACTATTAAGCAGAGGTTCTTAGCCTGGGCACAACTGGCCTTTTGGATCAGGTGACTATTTGTTGTAGGGGCGGCCCTGTGCATAGCAGAATGTTAGTGACACTTCTGTCCTCTGCCCACTAGATACCTCTAGCACTTCCAGTGAGAACAACAAAAATATCTCCTGATTTTGCTAAATGTTCTCTGGGGTGCAAAAATTGCCCCCATTTGAGAACCACTGATTATAAAGGGCCAATCATTAGAACTGGGGCACTAGTGTAAGAACTTAATGGGAAATTATTTATTATAGGAATTACTATATATAAATGGGGTTAAAGAAGATTTACTCAGTAAACCTGAGTCAATAAAAAGCCAATTTAGTAGAGAAATGAATTTGAATATTTCATATAGCGAAAAGATTTCAATTTGATTAAAGAGTTAAACATAATTTAAAAAATGAGATCATAAAGCTAAAATATCACTGAATATTAAATTTACTAGGCTGGAAGAATTTTCTAAGGTTAGAACCAACAGCAATCATAATGGGAAAGGTGGACATTATAGAATTTAAATATATTGTATGTTAAAGAATAAAAACTAAAGGGCATAATGGTAAAATATCTAGCTTAAAAATATTCTCAAATAAAGATATTCATTATAACATTATTTAGGAAACCCCAAGACATGCAAACAATGTATGTGTTCAATCATGGGGTAACAGTTAAATGAACTTTCCTACCAACTTTATGGAATATTATGCAGCCATTACAAATGATAATTATGAAGACTAATAAAACACAACAATATATTTAGAATATGGTAAGTGAAAAAGTAAACAACGGTGTACAACTGTATGATTGCAACTATATACAATGTGCATAGCAAAAAGATTAGAAGTAAATATAAAAGTGGTTAGTTATAAAGCCTGAAAACGAGTGGGAGAACATGATGCGCTGGTTTAAAAACATCAGGATATAACAACATCATGCGCAATATAACTTAAAGCTATATAAAAATGTATAGATATAGGTAAGGGAATGGCTAGGTGAAATATACCGCATGCTAAAAAGACTAAACACCAGACATGTAATAGAGATCATAGTTTTTGTTTAGTATTCAGAGGAAGAATCATCAGAGCGCATATACAGGCAGAGAAACTGGTGTGAGAGAGATAGCATTATATCAGATGGCTGTCCAAGATGGAAATAAAAAGTGGAATGTATAGATTAGGTATGATCTTAAAAAATCCTAATAGAGAAAAATTCTAAGAGGATTCAGGTGCTAAATATTTGTTAAATAAGAATTTTCTGCTGGCATATTATACATATGTAAACTCAGTTATTAATGAAATAAGTGTCTTGTTTTATCCAGAAAAACAATAAAAATTCAACAGGAAATGCTCACCAAAGAAAGGCACACATGGTGGATTAATAGACCTGAGTTTTGCCAAATATTTCTTATAGTGATCTTCACTTAATTCATGAGCTTCTTCTAAAATTTTCTTTTGGCGACTTGGTATTTGCTACAATAAAAAAATAATATTTAGGCAGCATAAGTTTATAAAAGAAATAAAAGGTTTTTCTAAAAAATTCCAGGCTAAGAGTAAAGCCCAATCACAACTGTCTCGGGTTGATTCTAAGAATAACCATACTGGCTCAAAGAGACTATCTTCATGGCTCCTAGTGCAAACTTAAAGGAAGGGTGTGTGAGAGTGTGTGTGTGTGTGAGAGAGCGAGAGAAATCGGGTTTCTCTTGCCATTTCTCACATGATTGTGATTATGTGAGTATAATTGTACAATACAAATTAAGTGCTGAAAGCATTTTCTTCTTCTAACTGTGAATGCATTTTAATGAAAATGCCTAGTTTAAAAAGAGCAACCAATTCAACTTGAAATTTAGATAATACGATCTTTTAAACTATCGGGTTGGCCAAAAAGTTCATTTGGTTTTTTCTGTAAGGCGACTCTAGTAGCTTAGTTGTCTTTAACTTCATTAGAAATGATTTTGTTGTATTGGATTGTAATGGATTGTATTGTTACACCTGTCCTATCAGCGTGCATTTAAAAAGAAACTCATGAAAATTGGTGAATTTTTGTGTAGCCATTTTAACATTGAAGATGGGAAGAAAATAAGCAACATTTTTAGCATATATGCTTTATTATTTCAAGAAAGGTAAAAATGCAACTGAAATGCAAAAAAAGATTTGTGCTGTGCATGGAGAAGATCTGACTGACTGAATGTGTCAGAAGTGGTTTGTGAAGTTTCATGCTGGACGATGCTCCATGGTTGGGTAGTTGGGTAGACCAGTTGAAGTTGATAGCGATCAAACTGAGACATTAACTGAAAACAATCAATGTTGTACCACACGGGAGATAGCCAACATACTCAAAATATCCAAGACAATAAAGCTATTGGTGAAAATAAAAAATGTGTCTTTTGTTTTATGGAAAAAACTAAATGGACTTTTTGGCCAACCCAATATTAGTGAGAGACAGATGAGGCAGTTAAAAATTAAAGATCATATTTGTTAAAATCCTGATTCTTAGAACATGAAATTTAAGTTCTTTTTAAAAAAGCCAACTATACAAACCTACCTCAAATGTGTGGTCCAGCCTGTAAACAGGTGATGAGTTCATAGCACTGACAACCTCGAGGACACCATTGAAGTTGTTCAGCTCTTGAAAGACTTGCAGAATCTCAATTATTCGACTCACCACAGCCACTCTTTCTTCTAAGTTTTCAGTTTCTACAATGCATCTGGAAATCAAAGACAAAAATGAATTTAAAAATTCAGAGTTTTTCCATCAAAGATGTGAATTAGAAATTTTAGTAAATAAAACAATGTAGAGTGTGGAGAGGCCATACGTAAAGATTATACAGTCAGATGACAGGTAAGTAGCAGGAGGCTGGAAGATACGGCAGTGCCCTGTAGTCGGGCATGCTGCTCCCCACTGCCTTCCAGACGGTACCATGCACCAGTCGGTCACATTCCTAGCATATTTGGGGCATCCTGTCTCAGCATTAGAATTAACTGATGCGTCTAACATCTTAGTGAATGTATGCTGTTTTGGAGGATGCAGGAGTATTCTAGGGGAATTTATTCTAGAATTCAAAAATTCTGTTGCTTCCTATTCTTCATCTAATTGCAAGATTTTAGTGATTAACTCTCAATTTCTTTCTTTGAATACAGAAATAATTAGCTACATTTTAAATAGTAAGCTATTTAATAGCTTTTAAATAGCTTTTCAATAGTAAGCATTATAAGGTAAAAATATCAATGAAAGTATTTTACCTCAGTTAAGAAGAAAAATTTTTATTTATTTATATTTTTATATTTTATTGTTTGTGCTATTACAGTTGCCCCAATTTTTCCCCAAGAATAAATTTTTTTAATTACATAGAAAAAATTAATGAAAATAAAAGCACTTAAATATCCTTGGAAAGTATACATGTATATATTTTCATAAATATCTAAAAGGAAGTGTACTATGCTCAAAAAGAAGAAAATTCCTCAGTCAACATTTACTCTCCACTTCTAATATTTGAGAGAATTTATTTACTAATTAGTTATCAGTAAAGAAAAAGATACATTAAACTTGGTTTTCAATAATGTAATATTAAATACCTTATAATCCAAGAAGAAATAGAATACATAACTGGAAAAAATAAATATAAGTCAATATTAAACATTTGTTTAAACATAAGGTTGCAGCCCCGAGTGGGTGGCTCAGTCAGTTGGAGCACTGTCCTGCACACCAAAAGGTTGTGGGTTCGATCCCTGGTCAGGGTGCCTACGGGAGGCAACTGATCAATATTTTTCTCACATTGATGTTTCTCTCTCTCTCAAATCAATTCTAAAAAACTTTTAAAAAATGTACAGTTGCAGGTTACATAATTTTCTAATGAGGTGGGTCTGACATTAAGAAAAAACCATTGTAAAACTATCAAAATTAATTTGCCTTATATCAAATTATACATAACATGTTTATGTGTTTAAAGCATTAGCTAGATCTCTACAAATATATCATATTCTGGATAGCTAGTTAGATATTTCAAAAGGCATAATGTAAGTATAATGTATTTACATCTTTTATTTAACTGTTTCAGTTGCTATTAACTAGGTATACAAACAGATCACATGTGGAGATTTTGTAAATACCAGGTAAGTGTGGAGTGATTTATCCACAGGTGACTCCAATTTAATGCACGCCCATGGCTAAGAACCACCCTGGCAAATGAACAAGAACCTTTCACATTGAAAAGTCACACATTGGAATCCCTGTACACTGATGACGGTGGGAACGCAAAACGGGGTAGCTGCTAGGGAAAACAGTATGGAGGTTCCTCAAAACGTTAAAAACAGAAGTACCATAAGATTCAGCAACCCCACTTTTGGGAATTTATCCAAAAGTATTGAAATTAGTGCCTCAAAGATATATTAGCACTCCTGTGTTCACTGCAATGCTATTCACAATAGCTCAGATGTGCAAACAACCTCCATGTCCATCTGCGGATGAGCGGGTGAAGAAAATGTGGTGTGTACGTGCAACAGAGCATGAGTCAGGAGGGAACCCTGCAGGATGTAACAACGCAGACGAACACTGAGAACATTATGCTAGGAGAAACAAGCCGCTCACAAAAAGACAAATACTGCATGTTTTCTCTAAAACAGTCAAACTCATAGCAGCAAAGAACAGAATGGTGATGGCCAGGGACTATGCGGAGTGGAGAGTGGGGCACTGCTCAGCAACATGTATCCGCTTGCAGTTTTGCAAGATGAATAAATTCTAGATGTCTGCTGTACAACATTATGCCTAAAGATAACAATGCTGTGTGTACACTGCAATGCTCTGTTCGTAGGGTAAGTATATCTCATGTTAAGTATTCTTAACACAACTTTTTAAAAAAAAGGACTAAGCAGGAAATGGCCTTCTTCTTAGTAATCTATTAAAAATAGGACAGAAATGAAATGGTCTCTATGTTCAATCAGTTATGTTTCCTCTTTACGGACATGTTTTAATTATTATAATGGAAATCATACCGAAGCGTAGCTATTTAATTTAATGAAGAAATCAGGAAGCACCACATAGAAGGAAAACTCTAAAGTTTCACTTTTTTAGAGGCTGAGGAGTAATAAAATAAATAGAAGAAAATCCTGACTTGCAGATTACTTGGGTGCTTATTTCTCTTTAGGAATCTCTTTTGGGTCTGTATCCACATTCTAGCTGAGGTTCCAGCCCTTCTGTCACTGGTCTTTTGTTCTGACAGTTCCAACATGCTCTGTGGAAACCTCATATCACCCTCATAAAATATTAGTCAAATAATCATATCGTTTTTACTCAGAAGAAAAACATGGCCAATACATAAAACTCCAATCTCTGGCCCCAACTATAAAATTCCATGGAGATTCTGGACTTGTGACATGGTAGTGTAAGGAGCTCTGCTTATTCACTCCTCAGTGAAACTGGTGAAAATTGTGTGTGTGTATATATGTTTATAGATAAATATATACATATGCATATATACACAAAAATATTTAAAGTCTCTGGAAAGGGCCCTAAAGCAAACAGCAAATGAAGAAACATCTGTTCAGGAAAATCGACAAAAATTCAGTAAGAGAGATAGAGGCAAGAGTCTGTGGTATTTGAACTAAGACTGCTCTCTCCCTTCTTTCTGCCAGAGAACCTCTGAGGGGCAGGGGGTGGAGCGGTTTATTGCAGATTGCTGCAGCCAAGAACACAGGGCTCCCTGTCCACCCAGCTCCCAGCTACAGGGCTTTCTTCCCAGGAGGAGCAGGACTTCAGCATTTCCCATTCATCCTGCCCCAAGTAGCTGCTGCCTGGGCCACGTCCCAGGTGAGGGCACTTGAGAGGTGGGGGCTCCTTCCTCCTGCATAACTTCGCTGTGGAACCGAGGCTCTACCTTGAATGTGGCATACTGAAAATCCTGGGGAGACAGCCGTGCCTTGGTTCCTAAGGCAGTTCTACGTCAAGAGAAGCAAGCCAAGAGGACCTCAGGCTACGCTGTGTGCATGCCTGCACCACCGCCAGCACTCAGCTCCTGGAGCAAGAATGTCAACTCCAAGAGAAACTTGCCCTGGTCCCCAGCTTCAGACTCTAGGCTCAAACAGGTCGCTCCTAGTCGCCTGTCATTTACAGCAAAGTGTGGAGAATTTAAACCTAAGGATGCTCTTAAGAATAGTGAAGGTTGTGGTGAAGAGTAATTTAGAGATCTGTGGATTTAATGAAGATACAGCCTAGACTTCTGGCCAACTTGTTCACAGGAGAGAACCAGGGAATGAGATAGCTGGGGTCAGAACAAGTATCAAAATAGAGACCTCAGAAACCATTTCTTCAAAGGAGTCACAATATGACTGGATTAGTTTGCAGAGCAATTTATGCCATCAGGGAATCTCTGGAAACAGTAGAGCAATCAGCTGGCAATTAGTGGAGGTTAACAACTCGGTGTGGTCATAGGGGGAGTGAAAGAAAGCCTGATTGATACTATTGCCTTCTTAGGGTGGCTATGGGCAGGCATACCGTAATCTGTACCTCCCAGAAGAGGGACACCTCAGTTTAACATCTCAGTGTGGGGAGACAGCGGGGAAGAATAGCTTTCACAAAAATAATCCAGCTAGTCAACTAAGCAAATCAACAAGCAGTAACAATAACAAGCCCTGGGGACGGGGCAGGCAGTAATTATAAGTTGCTACAATATTATCTGAAATGTCAGGTTTCCAACAAAAAATTATGATGCATGCAAAGAAACAGGAAAGTATATTCACTGGGGAAAGAAGCAGGGAACAGTAACCGTCTGTGAGAGACCAATTTCTGTACCAGTTTAACAGAAAAAGATTTCAAGTAGCCATTATGAGTATGTTCACAGAACTAAAGGAAGGCATGATTTAAAAAGCAAGGAATGGTATGAAGACAGTGTGCATCAAAGGGAGAATATCACAAAAGACAGAGAATCATAAAAGGAACCAAATGGAAATCCTGGAATTGAAAAGTACAATGATTAAAACAAAAAATTTACCAGAGGAGTTCAATAGTCGATTTGAACTGGCAGAAGAAATAACTGGTTAACTTGAAGATAGAGCTATTGTTCAAAAGTGAAGGCAAAATAAAGACTTTCCCAGACGAACAAACACAGAGAGAATCTGTTGCTAGCAGACCCATGTACAAAAGTTCTTCAGGATGAAAGCAAGTGGCCCCAGATGGTAATATGAATCCACACACAGAAAGAGGACCAGTAAAGGTAATTATGTGACTATAAAAGATACTATAAATGCATATTTTTCTTATTGCTTCTTTTAAGTGGTTTAAAAAGCCACTGTATAAAATAAGGTGCGTGTGAAGTACTGTTGAGTCTATAACAAACGGAAATGTAACTGTGTGTGATATGTTACCGCACAAGGGAGGCGGGTGAGAGCGAAGCTGTAACAGGCCAAGACAATGATGGCAAATGGTGAAGCAATCACTACAGTGTATTGTTAGATTTGCATCATTACTTACATGGAATGTGCATCACAATAATACCACAAAAAGGGGGGAAAGGAAGTAGAGCTCTACAGGATTAACATTTCTATGTATCTCGAAAATGCAGCTACTATAAATAAGAAGCTGATTCTGATGAGATGCATATGGTAAACTTTAAGCAACCATTAAAAAACCCTCAAAATATAATAAAAAATTAATGGAATTAAAATGCTACATTAGAAAACTGTTCACTCAGTGCAAAAAGAAAGGAGAAAGGAGAACAAAACATGAGATGTATAGAAACGGAACTGCAATGAAATTGGTAATGCGCCTGACTGCTATGAAATGGAAGAATGTCAGTGATACTTACTTCTCAAACCACAGAGTGAGATTAGTGGTGTGCCGGATCATTTTCAGAAGATTAGGAGAATTAATTTCTTTGTCTTCTTTTGTCCACACACTTCCAACTAATTCTGATGGCTGTACAGCTCTAAAATCATCAAGATATAATTCTACATGATACTTTTCCCTCTAGTGTACGTTTTATTAAGTAAATGAGACAGATAAAACTAAACTCATATAAACTTTCCTCTTACACCAGCAGCAAGATTTATGACAAGGTTTAACAAAAAATTATCATTCTGCATCTTTTTCTATATATTAAAAATACTTTATGCACGTACCTGTGTACTTTTATTGCTTTAAAGTAGCATTTTATTTTGGGCAAGTTTGGGATTTCTTCATAATATCTTTCCCCGCACTTACAAATATTATTTAACAAATTGGGGTGACAAAGTGGTTTGGGATAATTCTTTTAAATAATGACATATCTGTTATAATAATCAGCTCAATGAGGTTGTAGTAATACTGCAATTCATAAATTTTTTTCTCTAAAGAAGGAGGGGAAACCCAACCACAAAATGGTCCTGGAAAATAAAATAGATTCTAACACTGATTTTTGAGAATAGTGATGACCTTTGGTGGGAGATCTATAAATTTAGTTCCTTTTTCCATTTAGTTATTAAAAATAGTTTGAACTTCTAAATAGCCCCCCTTTATAACTAGAAACAGACATTTTTTGAGATAATAGTTATTAATATGTAGAAAAACTAAAAGGCTGCAACTGGCCATGACTTAAATTCTCAATTACAACGCAGTAGCTAACTTACTGAGCCCTTACTTTGTGCTAGCACTGGACAGGTATTGACTTTTTCAAACCTCACAATGGCCCCAGGAGTGAGTAATATCGCTAGCTCCATTTCACTCTTGAGGAAACTAACAGGCAGAGGGAGAAAGTTACAAAAGACGGTTAGAGTTGCTCTAGAACACCAGGCCAGCCAATGGTAAAGCCAGGACTTGAACTTCGCTCTACCAGCAGGGGGTGACTGCAGACCGAAGGAAGCTTTAAAATCCAGACAGAGCAAGGGGGTCAGAGTGTGAGGGAGGAGCCTTCCGCACACCAGACACTTCACACCCTAACTCATTTATGTCTTATAACAATCTTTTAAGGCAGAAACCAGTATTTCATTTAAAAAATTAACACATTTAAAGTGATTTTTCAGCTTCAATGTCAAATTACATACCGATACAGATCTGATTCAAGTAAAGTGAGTTGCCGAGCAATTTCTATTGGGTGTAAGGTGAGCAGGTCGAAAGTCTCGATGTGCCCAGGTCTGCTTATGTGCCACTCAACTGTGGGAGGGGAGCTTTGGAACGTGATATTATGGCCTGGCCCACTGTCTCTTGCCATTTTCTTCCTTTGGATTATTTTTGTGATGGATTCAACCCATTTTCTCATTGCTTTACCTGAAATACATTTTAAATAACATTTAGATACTTTTTACTCAATATTTTATTTTTTAAAATAGTATAAAATCATACAAGTGATACCTGAATGTATCTTTACTATACAAAGTTCAAATGATTGAAATTTTAAAAATGGAGGTTCCCCTTTACCATTTCCCTGTTCCCTAAGCCAATCCCATTCTTCCTCACATGGGTAATCACTGTTATAATTTGGTTAATATTCTTCCATTTCCTTTTTAAAAAAATTAGAAAGTAATTTATTTGTCGAGATTTTTTACCTCTATTGTTCTGAACTTCAGTTCAAAGTATTTTATAATCTTCAAAAAAAAGATTTATCTTACACAAATGAGATTTACAAGGGTAGACTATACACATCCACTGTTAGTCTAATCAACACTGCATTTTATAAACCAAACGGTGCCAGAGGACTGAGTCCTCTTTTTGGGGTGAGTCTCTGAGGCAGCTCTGTTCAGCACTGCGCAGGGAAGTGCGGGGCCTGCACACTTTATTCTGACCCTCATTGAGCGTGTGCCGTGGAAATGGAGACAAGTTTACCTAAGACAGACTTATACAACTATACAATCACAGAATCTTTAAAACCAGAAGAGAAACTTTGGAGATCATTACACCTAGCTCCACATGTTACTGGCAAGAATGAATGAAAGTAATTTTGCCCAAAGTCATGTCTGATGACTGGCAGCGTTGGGAATAAAACTCTTGTTTCCCGGCTCTCCACACACTGCTCTGCTGCCTCTGACCTGTGCCCTGCTCACCTGTGGCTCAGTGACTCTGTCAACGGCGTTGCGGTGGCACAGCGGTCCCTGACTGCCCACTGTGCACCCACTGTCAGATAAGTGTAAAGACAGTCCAGATTGAGGCTTTTTCTATCCGATCCCAACATAACCAGCAAGATGATTTACTAAATGAAAATCCGTTGGTTCAACAGGGTGATTACTGAGCAATGTGTAGATCAAAAATGTTGTTTGATGAAAATTTAAAAAATTTTCAAATTGCTATGCTGGCACTACCACATATACCTCTTAGCAATGGGCAGCAAGGACAGCAGCTGGCAGTCACCACATAGGTACTTTTATTACACATAAAACTAGGCACTTACAAAACCCATACCTCTTACTGTTCCAATAAATTCCTCCATTCGCCGCAGAAGATCCGTATCTCTTTCAAAGTCATAGAAGTGGTGCTCTACCCAGTGCCGACAGACATTTAATACTCTATGGCATTCACACAGAGGAATAATTGAATTACAAGGCAACTCAGACATAAACGCTTATCACAATGAATGGTATAAATGAAAACAGTAACTGTCACTAAATTAAATAATCTTATAAATTGCTTACCACTTTCAAAATTCCTTGTTAATTAAGACTTATACAATAACTTTTGACAATTGCTTGTCACTCATTTTACTTATTATCTCCTCCTGGCTTTGTTTCAACTCTTCTTTACTTCAGTTATTTATTAATGCTTACCGCAGTTGTACAGGCTGTATATATTCTTTTCTGAACCTTTTCAGCTCTGCACTCAAGGGTTGATCTCCATTCTCTATAGCTATGCGATCAGCTTCTGTTGGCTCAGGCTCTGGGATTTCAAACCTAACATAAAGCAGAATAAACTAATGAAAATATTAATTGTATCAAATTATACAAATAGGAAACTACAAACCTTTTTACTAGTCGGCACAATCAAGAGAGCACTGTAAAAAATTACTAAGGACAGACACCTCAGTGAAATCAAGGCTTCTATAATGTAAAGGTTAATGATCTTATAGATAAGTCTAACTAGAAATAAAATAAGGAATACCAGCAAAGTCTAAAAATAAATGCGATTATAAAGTTATTGAACTGATGTTCATTTTTGGCCTGTATAATTACTGTAAATCAACTAACACAATACTTTTTAAGAATAAAGCTTGAAAAGTTGACTGCTCTTTTGGATGAAATACTTTTCTTGATTATAGTATTTGTTCACTGATAAGCTCCATTTTCCTCAACTTGTGGCATATTTGAAAAATTCTGTTTAGAACATCTAAATCATCAAAATTTGAATTTCCTGAGTCTAAACTGTGCATTTTACATAGTTCTTTAGCTAGATCAACTTATAGATTTGAAGCGTCACATACTGATTTTCTATGTGAAAAAGAACGCCTATTTTTGCATTTAAATAATCAAAGCTAACATAAAATAAATGATCTTCTAAGAGATGTTATTTCTTAAAACAGTGTTCATGAACTACAATTTAAAGCTCATTTAATATATTTCCAAGAATAATATAAGATCTTAGCTCAATCTCTTTAAAAAAAAAGAATTTAAACATTTAAAATTAACAGACCTTTCTATTATAAGACTCAGTAGTTCTTGAGGTTTACAAAAGGATCTGTATGTTGTAAGAAATGTCCGAACAAAATTGGGATCTAAGAAGAAAAAGGAAAAATCTTATTAAAATCCTTGATTCAGAATGATTAAACTAGTACTTACATTTTCAAAAGAGATCAAATAGTCAATTTTAAAAGTCCCAGAATGTTCTGACCACATAGAATGCTTTGGATTTTATAATGAACTGCTAGACTTAGTGCTTCTTAAATTAGTGGCAAAACTAAGGATACTAAAATTTTAGATTTTATTTATTGACTTACTTTTAGGGAGAGAAACATCAATGTGCGAGAGCTAGCTACATCGATTGGTTGCTTCTTGCACACCAGCTAGGGACCTGGCCCACAACCCAGGCATGGCAGTCAAACCAGAGACCTCTCAGTTTGCAGGGCGGTGCTCAATCCACCGAGCCACACCAGCTGTGGCTGGACTTTAAAAGTACTAAACTTTTATATCAACCTATCTTCTTGACCTCTGCACAACTCTGACTAGCTGATGTTAAACTCATCATTGGCCGCAGGGGCGCGAAGGGAAGAAAAAGAAAGGCAAAGGCCGAGCATGGAAGCAAGCTTCCCACCTCCTACCTGGATCTCAGAGCATCACCAGGCAGTTTATCTCCTTCATAAAGAGAAAGGCCACAGCATAATCCATTACCTTTCCTGACTAGTTTATTTAGGATCAGTTATCTAGAATGCTTTCAATCATGTTACCAGAACATACAACTAGAAATTGGATCTTATAATTTTGTGGATAAAGTTAAACACAGTTTCTAAATTATTTTATTTGCTAAAGGTCTTTTAAAAAACTACTAAAAGATGTTTACAAATACATATGAGTTATTAAAACTATTAAATGTGCCAGAATATGCTGATTTGGTTCTATTCAAACTTTTAATTCCTTTTATTTCAAGTAGTCACAGTGAGTGAGTCCTAAGAGCAGGAGTCTCCAACCCCTTCCAGCAGAGGACCTACTTGTCATTCAAACCTCCGTGCAGTGAAACAGATGGTTGACTGAGTGTGATCACTTCCCCAGGCCTGGCCCACTGCTGTCTCTGCCTGACAGTATTCCACAACGCAGGGCCGGGAGGGGGCGGAACTTCTAGAACTCAAATTTTATCAAGCTCCACCTTTAGTTTTGAATTGTTAAAGAGGAGGAGGGGAAGAGTTCGTTAACTTTAGTTTTTTTACCGGAAGAATCCTTTTCCTATCTTACGTATGGACTAGTATGCTCTAATTTAATGATAAATTCATTCAGAGTAGCAAGTACCTTTATTTTTGTTAGGCTATACATACACTGTGGATCCTTTATAAGAAGTACAGTGTCTTTTATTACCATAGGATTTAGCAAGAGAATTAATTTGTTTGGAAAATTTGTATTTAGGCTGATTCTGTCTGATGAAGAACCACCCTAAATTTAGCCTTACAATAAAATAATACATTAACTTTTTCCCCCCAAAAGCTGATTTTTGAATTTATCATGAAATAGAAATCTATTTCCAATCAATTGGTGTATGTAGTCATAGAGGTGATGAATTGATTAAAATATCAA
This sequence comes from Micronycteris hirsuta, assembly GCA_004026765.1. NCBI lineage: Eukaryota > Metazoa > Chordata > Mammalia > Chiroptera > Phyllostomidae > Micronycteris > Micronycteris hirsuta. The sequence continues at coordinate 147,228 of PVJI01001793.1, read as the reverse complement.
CCTTGATTTTAAGATTATACTTTTCTGAGTTAAAGAAAACTTTAATAACAAAACTACATCGGTGTTAATACCCCTCTTCTTTCACTAGAGAGGGTTACTGATAAAAGTCATGTAAACACATACAACCCTTTGGTAATTTCCTCTGTTCGTATTTTATTGTTTGTCTTCAGTTACAGAGTTCCTCAAACGTTAAAGACTAATGTCTCAACCAGAAGAAAAGATTTTAAAACAGAAGGCTGTACAAGATTTTAAAACTGAGATTTATATCGATTTCATCACAGTCCTCCCTTTCAAGAATCTTCTTCCTGTTCTGCAAATCTATTTGTAAGGTGAGGCGGCTCAAAACACCCGGTGCTTAGGAAGCTGAAGCAGTGGTCACTGCAGAGACGCTGCACCGTCCCTGCGGGAGAGAGCGCCGAGTACCCCTGAGTTCTGTTCCAAATTTGGGGTGACCTGGCCTTTTTTTTTTTTTTAAAGAAAAGTTTATTTCAGTCTAAAAGTCTAAGACCGACATCCAGATCCACTTCTCCTTGAATACCACCTAAGTCAGGATAAAAAGCTGTGGGATATTACAGGTCCTTTTAAAAAACAGAATAAAGGTTCTTAATGAATTTAAAAATATTTTTTAAAACAGGCTATTTTTAGAGGTATACTATTTTAAAATAGTCTTTTCATCTTAAACCAAAACTTCTGGCCATTTCAGTACACTAGTCACTGATGGCAGTGCTGAGAATCATGATGTGCCTCAGTGCCACATCAGTCAGAGGGGGTCACATCAGTTCCTGATGTCTGTTCTGTAAGGCTCACAAACAGCATTCTCATAATGTGTTCCACTCGGTTTCTGTGAGGTGAGTAGGGCCAGTGGCATTTTTCCTTTCTACGTGTGAGAGAAGTTAGTTAGACTTATTTAGGGTCACACAAGAGAGAGCAGAGGTGGTACTATAATCTAGATTGTGTAATTCCTGATGCGGTGCTTTTTTTCTACTGTATCACATTACCTCCCTGGATTAAAGGATCCCTTAAGGTTTCCAAGGCTGTGGGATCTAAATATAAAGAATGAATCCATAAATTATATAACCACTATAGAAACTTACAGAAATGATTAATGGAGAATGTAGCTATAAACTGCTGATCTTGGAAAAAGCACTAGAAAGTCATGGAAACATTAGCAGTCTAATTGTGATTCTGTAATTCTTGTTAAGTCTTCTTCCAGATTTTAGGAAGTAGCAGCTGTACCTTCCTGTACACTATTCAGAAGAGGAGTTTCTGAAGCTGGCGGTGAAATAAACACTCCCATAATCATCAGTTGTACAAGTTCTAAAGTGATTCAAGTTTTAAGTTGTTTTTAGTTTGATTAGAAGAGTAGTAGTCTTGCCAAAAAGAAAAAAAAAAAAACAAAACCCAGAAGCTAAAAATAAACCAAGAAAATTTGGCAAAAGTTTAAGCACTTTCAAAAAAATCTCTTAAAAGCTGCATATATTCCCAGGCTTATATTAATTTAGACTCCATTTTTAGTCTAACACAGTGAAAAACTGCTAATGAGTGAAAAATTTAGATAATGAGAGGATATAACATCTGCACATTTGAAATTTTGTACAAAAAAGGGTCCATATTCCAGAAGCTATTTTTATTTCTGTTGACTTCTCCATTCAGCGATTTTAACATATATCATGTCCCACTACACTCGAGATCTTTACCTTATTGATGATATTAAAAAAAAAAGGATGATTTGATGTGTTTTTTAAAAGATTTTATTTAATTTTAGAGAGAGGGGAAAGGAGGGAGAAAGAGAGGGAGAGAAACATCAATGGGTGGTTGCCTCTCATGCGCCCCCTACTGGAGACCTGGCCCACAACCCAGGCATGTCCACTGACAGGGAATCGAACTTGCGACCCTTTGGTTCGCAGGCCAGGGCTCAACCCACTGAGCCACACCAGCCAGGGCTGGTAATTTGATATTTTAACAATACTCATTAATAAAGATAGGTTATACAATTTTGTAAGGAAATTAAGGACCACCTTACACTTATCAGGCAATGATAAAAGTCAAGTTTTATATTGCTTCTGTTGGCTGTGAGTAGCAGTTATCTACCTATATTATAAAATGAAATTTCAGACAGATGGAAGGCAAATGCATAAAAATACAAAAGCCAGGCTGGTTTGGTTTTAAAATATAAGCACAAACAAATACTTGTGTAGAAAATGAAAATCAACTATTTCAACATTCTAATCTTTCCATTTATTACTTTCTTGTGGATATAATTCTACAAACTACTTTTTAAAAAATAATCCTCCCCTGAGGACATGCTTGTTGATTTTAGAGAGAGGGGAAGGGAGGGAGAAAGAGGAGAGAGTTATTGATGTGAGAGAGAAGCATCGATTGGTTATCTTGAGAGGTGCCAGACCGGGACAACACCGGTCACCTAGGTATGTGTCCTGACCAGGAACCAAACCCATGACCTTTTGGTTTGTGGTATGAAACTTAAACAACTGAGTCACACCAGCCAGGCCTCAAACCTCTTTCTCAAAATAACCACTAATGGATTTCAATATAAGCAATGACAAAAACTTCCTCTGTGATTTTTCTCTTCTATCTGACTCCAATTCTTGTACTAAGATTTCCATCATGCTAATTAGCAGCTCAACAGCCCTCTCTCTACATACCCATATTTTGCTGTGTATAATGCGCACTTTTTTGCCCAAATTTTTGAGGGAAAAATAAAAAATGTGCATTATACATGGGGTAGTACCTGAAATACCTTGTATATGTTCTTGTGTTTTATAATTACTTGTTACATAAAATTTCTTGTACTATATGTTAAAAAATAAATGCTAAAATTCCTTTATAATACAAAAAAACAAGTATCTAAATATAAATAAATAAAAACTGAATTAAAAAATTAAAACAAAGATCTTTTTCCTGAAAGTTTGGGCCAAATATGTGGGTATGCAATATATGTGGGAGCGCATTATATACAGCAAAATACGGTAAATACCTGCCAACTACCGTCAAGTCCCTGGTCTAGGCCCAGGTTATTTCAGACATGGATTGTAGTTACTATTTTCTGCTGGTTTTCTAGCTAACGGTCTCCCTCACTCTAAAATTGTTCTTTGATATTTTAGTGCACACTTCTTCAAAACCTGAGGAACTCAGAATATATACTTACATGAATGTTCAGAATATAGCATTCTAGATTTGAGGTGATAATTTCAATTTTTTTCCTCATGTGCTTATTTTGATCAGCACTTGACATTTTATTTGGCAAGATCAATGATATTTATGAGATATTTATTACCTAGAGTTATTTATGTAAAGAATACCCCTCCCCCAGCCACCACAGTGAAACACTGTTCATCAGGGTGTCTGTTTACGCCATCGTTCTCCCTTTAATACAGCCATTTAAAAAAGTTACAAGAAACAATAAGCTCCTCGGCAAGGATTTATAAACAATCACTCTTGAATTCCTTAAAAAAGGAAACAGACAGCTATGCTGACGCACAAACACTTAAAAAAATCAGAGTTTAAAAATAGAATAGCACTGCCCTATAGATCAAAAACTATTCAAAAGATTTTTTTAAAGTTAAAACACCCAACCTCAGCTTATGTAGGACACAGACTCAAAAGAAATCTGAGGCAGGGTTTTGAGGATTTTCTGAGGGCATAAAATAGCAGTAAACACTTTAAAGAAAAATATCAACTGGCTTAAGTTTTTGCAGTATCATTTTCCATAGAAGAGAAATTCACCATGCTAGGAAACACATTTTCCCCATACTTCAACATGAAAAGCTTTTATTTCCATATAATGTAAGTTCTAAATAATTATGCCTACCTACCTCAAGGTCATCTCATTTCTCTAAAATAAAACATCAGACCAGACATACCACCACTAAACATTTCTTTAAGCATGTTGTTTTAAGTCTCATTATTAATTTGTACTTTATTTCCTATAATTGTAACCAAAGTCAAATTCCCACTCTCATCTCCTTTTTTATGCATATTGCTTTGTGCCTTCTTTGTGGTTAAGGAAGAAAAGTCTCTTCGCATCTCTGCCAGAATGATCTGTCTAACCAGAAAATTCTCCTCCTGGCACTTTGGGATGAATTCCAATTTTCTGATGTAGTGAATTATTATTTTTTAAAAGATTTTATTTATTCATTTTTAGAGAGAGGGGAAGAGAAGGAGAAAAAGGGAGAGAAACATCAATGTGTGGTTGCCTCTCGAGCACCCCGTACTGGGGACCTGGCCCACAACCCAGGCATGTGCCCTGACTGGGAATCAAACCAGCGACCCTTTGCTTTGCAGGCCCATGCTCAATCCACTGAGCCACACCAGTCAGGGCCTGTAGTTTGTGAATTATTATACATGCAGAAACACTGGATCTGAGAGACAAGCTATAAATTAGATTCCCCACAAACCCCTGCTGCAATCTTTTAAGCAAGTAAGCACTTCCTAATTCATCTACATTTAATTCTTTCTCCCAGAAAGCTTTCCTTCACAGAGCAAACACCAATAGACTAATGACTGGGTTTTATTAAAAACTAAACTTATGATGATGCGTATGTAACAACATAATATATTTGTATTAAAATGGAAAGTTTATAATTAGAATTTATTAACTATTTCAATACGAAAAAATTATTCTAACTGTTTCTCCACAGTAGACTTGTTTTCCCCAAAAGTGAACAAACTACTCATATTACTGGCAATTCAAACCAAGGAAGTCAGTCTCTTTATTTTTATTTTTTGATACACATAATAAAAATTAGATTCTAATGAAAAGAATTCACCTTGTATGAGTCAGTATAATATGGTAGAAAGTATATTCTGTTAAAAAGTCAAGAAGCCTATAGTCTAGCCTTCATTCTGCAGTTACTTCATGATATGATTTCTGGAGCCTTGGTTTTATCTATAAAGTGAGGAACTGGTCATCTCACCCAATACTAGAGAGCCATAGCTTTATTTCACATATTATTGCTAAAATACTCGAGGGATCAAGTTTGCAGGAGACAGAGTGAAGTCTGAATTAAGTAACGTTAAACTAATTTTCCTTCTGCCTGTTTTTCTTTTTCTTTTTAGATTTCATTTATTTATTTTTTTTTTTAAGATTTTTTATTTCTTTATTTTCAGAGAAAGGAGAAGGGAGGGAGAAAGCAATGCATGGTTGCCTTTCACATGGCCCTCATTGTGGACCTGGCCTGCAACCCAGGCATGTGCCCTGACTGGGAATTGAACCGGGACCCTCTAGTTCCCAGCCCGCGCCCAATCCACTGAGCTACATCAGCCGGGCTCATTTATTTATTTTTAGAGAAAGTGGAAGGGAGGGAGAAAGAGAAACATTCATGTGTGAAAGAAACATTGTCAGGCTGCCTCTCCACGTGCCCCCCGAAGTGGGCACCGGGCTGCAACCCAGGCATGTACCCTGATGGGGAATTGAACCGGCGACCTTTAGCTTTGCGGGACGATGCTCAACCAATTGAGCTACATGGCTCGGGGTTCTTTTGCTTTTTATGACAATGTGCAACCAACCTATAATCTAAAAAAATCTTAAAATAGTGCTTATTAGTTATTAAAATTTCTTAGATTATAAACAATGTCTTTTTTTATAATTCTATAACAGTACAATAAAAATGGGCAAGTTAAATTTTAGTTTTTGTTTCAATGTAAGCCACAACTTGCACTGTATGTTCTCCAATGAATACCTACCAACCAACTAACCAACCCTCCCTGCCCCTCCAAGAAAAGAAAGAAAAAGAGCAGATTAATAGTTCTTAAAACAAGTGGTAACCTCACCTGTTACAATTAAGGGTGCCCAACCCTGTGGCCTGGCCCAGGATGGCTATGATGCAGCCCAACACAAAATCATAAACTTACTTAAAACCTTTCTGTTTTGCTCATCAGTTTTTGCTAGTGTTTGTGTATTTAACGTGTGGCCCAAGACAACTCTTCTTCCAGTGTGACCCAGAGATACCAAAAGGTTGGACCCCCCATCATTGTAGTGAGTACTCAAGAGTCTATTTGAACTGACAAAGAAGTAATAACTGCTTAAAAAAATGCTTTCATGTTTTACAAGTTTATAGATGGTCTATTAAAAAACACATTCTATTGCCAATAATACATTGAGTAATAAACTGTATTTTGCCATGTACAATGCATACTTCCCCCCCAAATTTCTTAGGGTAAATAAGGATGCACATTATACAAGGGTAGTACTAAATTAATAATAAAAACTTAAAACGAAAGATTTTTTTTTCCTGAAAGTGTGGGCCGAAACTGTGGGTGCGCATTGTGCATGGGAGCGCACTGCACATGGCCAACAGCGGTGCCTTGCAGAGAGCCCAGACTGGTCACGCTGACTCGTGTGTGCTGTCAGCCGCAACTCCCAGAAGCTGCTTGAGGATTCTAGATACACCGGTAATATCATATGTCAATATTTATGACGTAAGTTAAAATATTCAATGGAGGTTCAAAGAAGAAAAGAAAAATGTCAAAAAAACGTAGCCACACACTTTTAAAAGCAACACTGGCATTTTATTCCTCAAGAAATTAATGAAAAATTTTTAAAATCTTATAAAAAAGACATTTTTGTCAATTTAAATTTGAATATACTTAACTTTGCAAAGTTCTATAAATCTAGAAATTTAAGTATTTCATATTACCTAGAAGTATGACCATTTAAAATATTCTATTCAAAAGCTAAAAATTAAAATAAATAAGAACTAGCAAAAGTAACTAATAAAACACCATGGCACAAGTACTCTGTCCGCAGACTTAACTAGTGTGTTTATAGAAAACCTGTCAGTTATGTCTATTCAAATTTTGTTTTAAAGTATCCTTGTTTAAAAAAATCAATAATAGGCACAGTTTCCCAGAAAAGAAATATTTAATTGTAGTTCTGCAACTACTTATTAATAATTATGTTAGGCCTGTGAAATACAGCAGTTTAAATAAATTTTTTACCATTAATAATAAAAGTTCTGTGAAATACAGCAAGCAGTTTAAAGAAAATTTTTATACTTAACAAATGAATTTGACAAAAACAATGACAATTACAAATTTTAGAATCTGAAAATGTCTTTCGAGTTCAAATACCACTGACTTGTGATGGTAAACACCAGTAAGTCTTCTTCAGCTTTTGCCACTTACATTTCTCTACAGGAAAAAGTAGTAAAACTTCTGTCTTAGGAGTTCTACTAATATTAAATGAAAGAATTAATTTTATTCAAAACAGTGTAAGAATTAAAAACAAAGGTTTGTAAAGTAAAAGGGACAGTTTAGAAAGCTTATGCTAAAAATTCAGTGAATCTTCTAAGACACTTAAAAGTCAGAATGATGTGGAAAAAGAGCAATTTGAACTTTTACCACCTTAAAAATTCCTTAAAAGTAGCAAATAAGTATTTTGCAACCACAAATTTTGGGTAATTTAATAAAACATTTTTGTAGTTATATTCCAGATCTTAAAGAGAAGTTAATGAAAATCAATTAAATAGATCATATTAAAGACCTCTTCTGAAAGTTTCATATGTAAAGAAGATGACAGAATAGTCTATTTCTTTTCTATGTAAAATCCTAGGAAGCTTTAGTTACATTTCCTGTGCCTTGATTTATTTTTGGTCAGTAAAATGAATACACTAACTACAGAAGTTTCTAGGTAAAAAAATCAATAGTAAAATTACAATCGCAGACTGGTCTTTTTTTTCCACTATATTCATTGTATTTCAGCTACTACCTGCTACTACCAAATGGTATGTGCTTAGAGAACCCAAACTGCTTTTAAAATTAGCTTATGGAAAACACTAGCAATAGAACTACCAGTTCGAGGCCAAATAAAAACCAAAAACAAAATACTGCCTTATTCATCCCAGAGGCACGAGGAGATAATGAGACAAATTTGTATTTATAAAATGCTTTGATGTCACTGATAAAACACACTTAACTGAATTTTACATTTTTACATGGTGGCCCAGATAGTTCCCAGGCCATATAAGTAGTTCTGAGTGGACATTTAATAAATTGAACAGATTAACATTATCAAATACTATTCATCTTTATTACAGTGGGTTAATGGATATCTTTAAAAGCTTAATTTAACTGGTACCAGAATAGTTTCCAGAGAGAAGTGAGAACCCATTTATAAGATTTTAAAAACTGAAGAAAAATTTCCCCAGAAACACACGTCTCCTAGAGATAAGAATATATATAGCAAGAAGTATGGAGATGGAGATTGACCTTCACATTCAACTACTTAAGAACAGTATTTGCTGTAAGAATTACATTCAGTTTATATGTTTTTGTAATAAAAACATTCTCTGAAAATTAGTTTGCATTTATATTTACAAAAGTTTTCACATATAGTATTTTGCTTACTCTTTCCCACAATATTCTAAGGTAGTTCCTGTGATGTTGACTTTCGAGATGAAAGACTACGGTTCTGAGACCTTAAGTTATGAGAGTGAGGGAGTAAGTGCATATTCAACGCTCTTTCTGCCATAGCACGCTCCACAGTGTTGTACCAGGATCAAACCTCTCACTGTGTAGGGAGTTGAAGGTGGAAGAACATTAGATTATCATGTTACTTTTTTAGAAGACATAAAATTACTTAAAAATGAATCAGTATGTGTGTTCCTTACCCTTCTCAAACATTCTATTAGATTCAGTCTACAGCAATCTTCCTGTGTGTTTTGGATATGTTTGTCTCTAAAACTGCCCTGCTAAGGTGAAACTGTTCTCTTCAGTAACATCAGGCGTAAAAAAAGCAAAAAAAAATACTGAAAATTTAAGTGACTTCAAGGGTTGCTATTTAGTAAGTTTTAGGAATGGAAATTAAGAAAGAGCAATGCCTTGTATATTTGTACTACCAGCATAATTTTGGTGATGGATGTATATTCAAATTTTTACTGATTTTATAATCCCAATAGTAGAAAGAAAGAAAAAAGGAGGTACAGGTGTAAAAAGGCTTCGGGACCCCAATGATGATGATTTATCACCACTTTGTCTTGTTGTTGCCACTTTCTAACTGGGTTAATTTAGCCTAGTGACTTTATTTTCTCATTTATAACTCTGGTTGTAAAGTTAAAATAATATATGCAAATATGGTAGAAAAAGTACAAAATTTCAAAGAAATATAAATAGCAATATGTTTTAGTCAAAGAAAAATGAACTCCAATAATGCGGAGGCCTTGTGTTAGTCTGCTTTCTATTTTAGGCACAGTGACCAGTGCAGCAAAGAAAATCAGCTTGAAGCAGGAAAACAAAGTCACAGGCAACTTCGTATTTCTTACCTGCGTACATATGGTATGTGAGCCTCTCTATGAGTTTAATAACAGTTCCTGCTTTGATAATTGGAATTCCAGCCTTGGGCTGTATATTTTCTTCAAATATTATATTCTCTTCAGAGTCAGGCTCTGCAAATCTATAAATGTCAGCGCTTGGGAGCCTCATCTGCTCCTCCTTCTCTTCCTGCAGCATGGTCACATCGAGCATCCTCTCCAGTGTGCTCCGGTACTGCAGAGATATCAGTGCTGCCATCCAGTTGTTTTTCTCTTCCGCTGACTTGGCAGAAAATATAACACTATTTTCATCTTTTAAAATTATTTCAAAAGCATGCTTGTACTCACTGGTGTCATCTTTGTCATTAATTTGTACCTTTCTCATAAAAAACTTTTCTTTAAGACGATATTCTGCATTGCTAGCTCCGGGAAGTCTTGGCTGCCCATGATTTGATTTACAGCAAATCATTAAGCCATCAAAGAGAAATATGTGTCTCTCGTGTTTGGCTCCTACACGTGTAAGAGTTCCTTCCATTATAAACTCATTGCAACACTGTCCAATGTCTTTTCCCTCCCAACCATCAATATTCTTCTGAATCTCATTCATTTTCTTGATGGCTAGTTGTTTCCCCTTCATTTGCTGACTATAAAACCGACATGCAGATTCACTGGGATAAAGGAAAAAACATCATTAGTACACAGATGGCAAAGAACCTAGAATTCATGTAAACAAAGGACAATGCAAAAGTACATTTTAAAGAGTTACATTGAGAAGGTTTTCACTAATCCTCCAAATATATCAGTGTTACAAAACTACACAATTTTGAAAAGTGAAGCAACACAGTACAGACAATTTTTAATGCTCTAAAAAGAACAGTGACTATTGACAAAATTCTACTTTATACAGAAATTCAGCTATAGGATGATTTTTACCATGGCTACAAGTATTTAGAATGACAAATGTTAAAAAGTAGCCCAATATAGTGAAGGAAAGTAATTTAAGAGGTTTAAGAAATTATTTAGAAATGCTCAGTAGACAAGACCCAAAGTTAAAAAACATGCATATATTATCATTAGGAAACTAGAAGCAATATTATCTGAATTAATGCCATAAGTTATAGAATCCCCCAAATAAGGGACACTCTGGCAGAACAATGATGTTGACACAAATCTACCCAATACATTTTGCTCTATCTCTCCTTGAGCTTCTGTCCTTAGCTTACCAGCTGACTCTCAGGAGGTCTTGACTGGGAGTATGCAAGGAAAATGCACAATATGAAAGGTTTTTCAAACAATAACAAATTCTCTTGGCTTTGATGTCACTTCCTCTGAAAGACCAAGCTTGTCACTAAAACTATTTTCTTCATTGTTTACTTGAGAAGGGAACTGGGATCCCTGACGTTACACGATAATATTCAAGGTGAAAAAGAGGATATAAAAAAGTGAAAATATTCACCTAAGTCTTCGTTTTGCAAGACTTTTAGAACATATTTTTTCCATACCACTCTGAACATTAAGCAAAGCTGTTATTGCTTGTTTCAAACATTCCTTATCTTCTTGATCTTCACTCTTCTCTTCTAACTGCTGTAAAGTGAAAAGGACAAATCTGAACCAGTAGGACAGTTTTTACAAAAAATAATAAGCCTATTTTATTAAGGATGAAGCTAACATTGATTCAACTCTTTCTACCACAATAAAATTTTTAAATATGTCAAAAAATATTAGTTTTTTATTCTTTATATATTACTATCCATCTCAACATACAATCAAATTTTCTATATTTAAAAAAAAAGTAGTAGTGTTAAAAATGTCACACCCTTGTGACGGGCAGTAATGTGCACATTCTCAGATGCATATTACTGGAAAGAAATGAAGGGGTAATTTAGGACTTCAGTCAAGATGGTGGCATAGGTAAACACAGCTCGCCTCCTCACACAACCACATCAAAACAACAACTAAACTATAGAACAAACATCATTCAGAACCAAACTGAATGGAAGTCCTACAACTACAGAATTAAAGAAGAAACCAAATCGAGACTGGTAGGAGGGGCGGAGATGCAGGACAGGCTGGTCCCACACCTGCACGTGGTACATAAAAATTGGGAGGGATATCTCAGGAATGAGGGGTCCCAGCCCCATACCAGGCACCCCAGCCCAGGGCTCTAGTGCCAGGAAGATAAGTCTTCATGTCTAGCTATAAAAACCAACAGGGATTGAGGCTATAGAAGAGGGAAACTTCTGGAGTACAAGCAGTTCCTCTTAAAGGGCCTATGCACAGACTTACTTGGACTTAGTCCCTCTGATCTCCAGTGTGAGGGTAGCAGATTGAAAGGCATCAGAGACATATGGGGATGGAACGAACTGAATTGTCTGGCTCAAGTTGAAAGCGGGGGGGGGGGGCAGCTTTCTCCCAGAAAGAAGTGCTGGCAAAGGCCATTGTTCCTTTTCTGATACCTCCCCATACAGAGCCACAGAGCCACAGAGCTGGCTGAGATTCCCATATCTGAGTCTCCATCAGCCTGGCTCACACTGTTTGGCCTACCCTGGTGATTCCCTGAGGCCCTGCCCCTCCCATCTTTCGGATCCACTCAAGCTGTTTCCAGTGGCTTTTCTATACGGATGGCTTGTCTTGGCCCATGCCTCAGATTTTCCTGAATTCTGCCTTCAATGAGTCCTCCATACTAAGTTGCCCCAGGCCCAGCACTAGCAGCAGCCAGTGTTGGTCCACAGCTTGGCTTCACTTGGGCACCTCCAAGCCTAGCACAAGTAGCAGTCATCTGCAAATCGCTCTGTAGCTTATGCTGTGTGATCCTGGACAGAAGACAAGTAGTGGCTGACCTTGGATATGCCAACATCAATCAAGGCTCAACTATTGTACAACAGGAGGGTGAACACAGCCCACACGGTGGGTGGACCTTGAGTACCCAGCTTAGGCGATAGAGGAGGCTGTGCCACTGGACCCTACAGGACACCCACTACATTAGGCTGCTCTGCCAAGCCTGGGAGACACAGCAGCCATACCTAATACATAGAAATAAACACAGAGAGGCTGCCAAAATGAGCAGACAAAGAAACACAGCCCAAATGAAAGAAAGGAAAAATGACTGTAGAAAAAGAGCTAAACAAAATGGAGACAATTTACTAGATGCAGAGTTCAAAACACTGGTTATAATGATGCTCAAGGAACTTAGTGAGGACCTCAACAGCATAAAAAAATCCAGGAAGAAATGAAGAATGCACTAATAGAAATAAAGAACAATTTACAGGTAATCAACAGTAGAGTGGATAAAGCTGAGAATTAAATCAGTGATTTGGAATATAAGAAAGCAAAAAAACCCCAATCAGAACAGCAAGACAAAAAAAGAATCCCCCCAAATGAGGAGAGTATAAGGAGACTCTGGGACAACTTCAAATGTACCAACATTCGCATCATTGGGGTGCCAGAAGGAGAGGAGAGCAAGAAATTGAAAATCTGTTGCACCTCCCCCTCACGGGAAATCCATTAGCCTTACTCTCAACTCCTAGTGGCCCTGTTCTGCTGAGGTGGGCCTCCCACCAGAATCTTGGGCAGACTGAGTTGTGTTGTGTGCCTCTAGGATGGGAGACATTTTTCCCTCACATGCCCAACTGGTACAGAGCGTGGCCAAATCTCGGTTTGTGTGGGCCCAATAAACTCTGCTGGCCTATGCCTGAGGACTCCCTGAAACCCCACCCAACTTCAAAGGTCTTCAGGTCTCCAGGGGGTGGCAGCTAGACTTGCTATACCCTGGGACACTGGATGGGTGGCCCCAGACCCTGCACCGGCATGGAGTTTGAACCTGTATTGATTTGGTGGACACCACTTGCCCCTACCTGGTGACTCACTGAAAATCTTCCTCGTGGAACTTAAAATACTGCCAGAGGTTCTTTCAGTGACTGAGCCTAACAAGCAGCTGGAGGGCAGATGTGGGTCTCGAAGTATCTTGGAATTTTTGCTGACCTGTCCCCAAACTGGTGCTGGTAAAAGCCAGCCTTGGTGCACACCTTGGTCCCTCCTACACATACCCAGGCCCAGCAGAGACAGCCACAAACTGTGGATTGCTCTGTAGCTCCAAACAGCTTGCCCACGGCCAGTCACAGGCAGCATCTGACAATGGTCTGTATCAGAGTCCCTCCCTTGAGGCCTCTGAACCAACACACCCAGTAGCCAGCTTCAGACAAAATCTGATCAGGATCTAATTAGCTTCACAAGTGGCATACCCAAAGGGATGTCAGTAGGGACCAGACCGTGCTGAGGTGAAGTCTGCTTCCTGTGATCAGCACCTGCACACAGGTCATACACTGTGGTATGGGGTCAATCCTCAGTCAGCCAACCCGCAGGTCGGCAACATGCATGAACGGGCCAATAGAGATCAAGACTCAATTATAAGAGGAGGGTCCATGGAACCCACACAAAGGGCATTCTTGGAGCACCCAGGTCAGGGGATGAAGGAGACTGTGCCACTGTGTCCCACAGGACACCTGTTACATAAGGCCACCCCACCAAGACTGGAAGTCAGAGCAGATATTCCTAATACATAGAGAAAAATGACAAAGAGGCAGCCAAAATGAGAAGACAAAAAAAAAAAAAAAAAAAAAAAAAAAAAAAAAAAAAAAAAAAAAAAAAAAAAAAAAAAAAAAAAAAAAAAAAAAAAAAAAAAAAAAAAAAAAAAAAAAAAAAAAAAAAAAAAAAAAAAAAAAAAAAAAAAAAAAAAAAAAAAAAAAAAAAAAAAAAAAAAAAAAAAAAA
>PVJI01001793.1:120529-133094 GCA_004026765.1 Micronycteris hirsuta | reverse complement strand
AACAGGCCCAAAATGAAAGAACAGGAGAAATATCCAGAAAAAGAGCTAAATGAAATGGAGGCAAGCAATTTACTAGATACAGAGTTAAAAAAAAAGGGGGGGCTTATGCAGATGTTCAAGAAACTTAGTAAGAACTTCAACAAAGAAATAGGAAGCATAAAAAAGGACACAGAAACCATAGAAATGAAGAATACACTATCTGAAATGAAAAATATACGATGTGGAATAAACAGGTTGGATGGAGCAGAGAACCGAATCAGCAATTTGGAAGACAAGATAACAGAAACACCCAATCAGAGCAGCAAAAAGAAAACAATTAAAAAAAAAAAGAGGATAGTTTGAGGGACCTTTGTGACAATATCCACACATTTTAGGAGTACCAGAAGGAGAAGAGAGAGAGCAAGGGATTGAGAACCTATTTGAAGAAATAATGACTGAAAAGTCCCCTAACCTAGTGAAAGGAAAAGACATACAAGTTCAGGAAGTGAGAGTCCAAAAACGAGTAGAATCCAAACAGGCCCCCACCAAGGCACATTATTAGTTAAAATGGCAAAGGTTAAAGACAAAGAGAGAATCTTAAGAGAAAGCAAGAGAAAGACAGTTAGTTACCTACAAGGAGCTCTCATAAGACTACTAGCTGATTTCTCAACAGAACATTTCAGGACAGAAGGGATTGGCATGAAATATTCAAAGTGGTGAAAGGCAAAGACCTACAACCAAGACTACTTTACCCAGCAAGGCTATCATTTAAAATACATGGAGAAATAAACAGCTTTCCATATAAGAAAAAGCTAAAAAAGTTCATTACCACCAAAACAAGATTACAAGAAATGTTATAAGAAATGGTTGGTAGAAGAAAGGATCTTCTTGAAGAAGAAGATCAAAGTATGAACAATAAAATGGTAATAAATACATACCTGTCATAAGAATCTAAAATACAAAATAAACAAACAAGCAGAACACAAACTATCATAAATAGAAAAAATACAGAGGAACATAGTTATAAAGAATAAAATGGCAATAAATACAAACCTACCAATAATCACTTTAAATGTAAATAGCTTAAATGCTCCAATAAAAAGGCACAGGGTAGCAGAATGGATAGAAAACAAGACAGACAGTTACACACACACACACACACACACACACACACACACACACACACACCCTGTACAAGAGACTCATACCTCAGAATAAAAGATACATACAGACTAAAAGTAAAGGGATAGAAAAAGATATTTCATGGAAATGGCAATTTAAAAAAAGCTAGGGTAGCAATACTTTTATCAGACAAAATATAATTCAAAACAAAGGCCATAACAAGAGATGAAGAAGGACATTACATAAATTTATAGAGATCAATCCAATAGGAGGATATAACCATGCAAACATTTATGCACCCAGCACAGATGTGCCTAAGTATATGGAGCAAATCCTGATGAATATAAAGGGAGAAATCAACAGAAATACAGTCATAGTAAGGGATGTTAACACCTCACTGACATCAGTAAATCAATCTTCCAACAGAAAAGCAACAAGAAAACAGTACCCCTAAATGACACACTAGGTAAGAGGGATTCAATTGATATCTTCACAGCATTTCACCCCAAAGAAATATCTTCGGAGCATTTCACCACAAAGCAGTAGAATATACATTCTTTTCAAGTGCAATGCACATGGAACACTGTCTAGGATAGACCACAAATTAGGACACAAAACAAGTCTCTAAATTTAAAAAGACTGAAATCATATCAAGCATCTTCTCTGACCATAATGGTATGAAACTAGAAATCAACCACAAGAAAAAAAAAGAAAAAAGAAAAACACACAAAGATGTGGAGGCTAAATAACATGTTACCAAACAATGAATGGGTTAACAATGAGATGAAGAAGAAATCCAAAGATACCTTGAAACAAATGAAAATGAGAATACAACATCCCCAAATCTATGGAACACAGCAAAAGCAGTCCTAAGAGTAAAGTTCATAGCATTACAGGTCTATGTGAAGAAACAAGAAAAATCCCAAACAATCTACTTTACACTTAAGGGAACTAGAAAAATAACAACAAACAAAGCCCAAAGTAGGTAGAAGAAAGGAAATAATAAATACCAGAGCAGAAATAAATAAAATAGAGTCTAAAAAACAATACAAATGATCAGTGAAACCAAGAGCTGGTTCTTTGAATAGATAAACAAGACTGACAAAACTTTATTCAGACTCATCAAGAAAAAAACCAGAGTACCCAAACACATAAAAGCAGAAATGAGAGAAGTAATGAATGACACCAAAAAATACAAAGAAGTATAAGAAAATAATTAAGAACAACTATATGTCAATAAATTGGACAACCTGGTCCAAAGGGGTAAATTCCTAGAAACATACAATCTTCCAAAACTGAATTAGGAAGAATCAGAGAATCTGAATAGACAGATTACAACTAATGAAATTGAAGTAGTAATAAAAAAACTCGCCCAAAACATAAGTCCTGGACCAGATGGATTCACAGTGAAGTTTACCAAACATTCAAAGAAGAACTAATACCTATCTTTCTCAAACTATTCCAACATTTTCAAGATGAAGGAAGACTTGTAAGCTCATTTTATAAGGCCGACATTATCCTAATTCCAAAACCAGATAAAGAAAGAAAATTATAGGAAATATCTCTGATGAATATAGATGATAAAATCTGCAACAAAATATTAATAAACTGGATTCAGCAATATAGTAAAAAGATCATACACCACAGTTAAGTGGGATTTACCCCTGGCATGCAAGGTTGGTACAATATCTGCAAATCATTAAATGTGATATATCACATTAAAAAAAGGAAAGGTAAAAATCATGACCATACCAACAGATGAAGAAAAAGCATTTGATAAAATCCATCACCCATTATAAGAAAAACCCTCAGCAAGTGGGAATAGAGGGAGCATATCTCAACATCACAGGCCATATATGACAAAACTTCTGCCAGCGCCATACTCAATGGGCAAAACTAAATGCATTTCTCTTAAGATTAGGAACAAGACAAGGATGTCTGCTTTCACCATTCTCAGTACTTGGAAGTCCTAGCAACTGCAATCAGACAAGAAGAAATAAAAGACATCAAATGGAAAGGAAGAAGTAAAACTGTCATTATTTGCAGGTGACACAATACTGTATATAGAATACCCTAAAGATTCCACCGAAAAGTACTAGAATTGATAAGTGAATTCAGTAAAGTAGCAGGATACAAAATAAATATCCAGAAACCAGCTGTATTTTTATACAGCAATAATGAAGTATCAGAAAGAAAAACTAAGAAAACGATCCCATTTACAATTCCATCAAAAAAAAAGAAAGTACCTAGGAATAAACCTAATCAAGGATGTAAAAGACTTGTACTCAGAAAATTATAAGATACTAAAGAAAGAAATTTAAGAAGATACAAATAAGTGGAAACATATACTGTGTTCATGGATAGGAAGAATTAACATCATTAAAATGTCCATGCTACTAAAGCAATCTATAGATTCAATGCAATCCCTATCAAGACTCCACCGGTGTATTTCACAGAACCAGGACAAATATTGCAAGCATTTATATGAAACCATAAGAGATCCTGAAAGCCACAGCAATCTTGAGAAAGAAGAACAAAGCTGGAGGAATCATGCTATTTGATATCAAACTATACTACAGACTGGAACACTTGAATATTGTTCTTACCTTTAAAAGCTCAAAGTAATGCAGACAGTGGTAAACTGGGGCTAGAAGCAGCCTGGGTAAAACGTATTGAACTGCTTCTTTGAAGCCTTCGCCTATTGACTAGAAAACAAAGTGATTTAATTTTTTTAAAATTTATTTTTCAGCTATCATATATCTTGATTTAAAAATTACTATACCTGCAAATAAAATGCTGCTCCAGGCTTGGATAACTGACTAAGGAAATGATCATGAAAACCAGGTCGTAAAATATCTCGAGCATATGATTCATACGGATCAAATGCCAGTTCCTTAGGAAATAAAGAAGGTAAAACATAAATAATCTTTCTCCAAGGTAGAATGTATGAAAAACTGTAAGCACAGAAAGATTAAATTATGGGCACATCTATACCAGCACAGTTATATACTTCCTTTAAAGCCTCCAAACAAAATTACATGTCTATGAATTATAATTTTAAAAGGATAAATCTAATATTCTCAAGTAAGAGAATAATTCAATTTATTCTGATGAGTAATGGGATCCTTATATGTTATGACACCTCACTAATGGATTCCGGTAAAGTATTATCAACAAACATGGTCATAAGAATGGGGAGATTTTGGGTTCTGGAAAACAAGTTTAGCCTGAACACCAGAGAATACAGATATCTACAACTAATTAGAATACTGGTGCCAGAAATTTATTTTCTCATGGTTATTTTTTAGTGGTAGACTTTTACTTTCAAATTCTGTAAGCCAGAGATAACAGCTTATATCATCTAAAATTCACAAAATAAACAATTTTTGGCCATCATCAATCATTAATAAACAAGTGTAATGGTTATGTCTAAAAGATTATAATCAACTGGTTTTGATGACTCCTGAGGAAAAAGAGGACAGGTTCTAGATTTTAGGAGGAGATAGAATCTCTACTCTTTTCCATCCTATGCCATATTCCAGGTTTAAAAAAAATTATGAAAATGGTTCTTTTAGATTGTAACAAGAGCTCCTTTCTATGAAGGGTAATTCTAGAAGGAGACAGGGGACATCTAGTGGAGGCATGCAGCAGAAGTAAAAGGGAATGGCAAGAACGAATGTGTTAATTACTGTTATTGTTGTTTCTCAGACTCTTTTTTTAAGAAAAGGTTGAATAACAACACAGGATCAGAAATTAGAAGACCTGAGTTCTGTTCTTTGTGAAATGCAATATGGCACATAAAGGACCAAGTCATCCTGAATTCTTGAGCAGGCTCCTAGTTCACTTCCTGATTTCAATTCTTTCAATTGTCTTTCCAACTGAAAATTTCTATGATAATATAACACTGGAAACTGCAGCCCAGCCCACTGCGGATTTTACTGGAATGGACAGTTTCAACAATAACAACAGAAAGAAGTCCGGTATGAAAAGAGAGGGAGAGAGGTACAAAAATGTGACTAGAAGCTTCTACCTTAGGTCTCTTCAACTCTAGAAATTATCTTGTACAGCAGATAATATCTGTCCTCCTTCTCTTTCAATAAACTTTATTTTATTACAGAATTTTTATGAGAACTATGTACATAAAGGCTACACATAATAGTGGCTTGCAAGCATGTCTTTAGTCACAGAATTCCAATTTTGATTGCACTACTTATTAGCTGTGTGGCCTTTGACAAACTACCTACTTTCTCTAAGCCAGTTTCTTCACTGTAACATGTGGGTAATACCTACTTCAAAGGGTTGTTTTAAAAATTAAATATATGCAAAATGCTTTCAATTGGGTATGCACATAGTAAGCACTAAATAAATGGTACCTAGTATTATCATTCAAAAATAGCTAATATCAAGAGAGAAAAAAACTGGTAATCCAAGCTCAATCACAGTTTTATTCTTGAGGATAAATCTGTAGAATGGCAAGGACTTCTAAGAACCCATGTATAAATTAATAGATGATTTTATTATTAGTTTTTTGGTTAAAATGCAATACGTATAAGATTCATAAAAGTTTAATTATCAATATAATTATGTATTAATGATTAGAATATTCTAAACATACAGAAAAGTACAAGAACAGCCTAACAATATTATATTCACCATCTACACAGAAAAGCAGTGTTTCATAACACTTCTGCCTTTTTTATTAAAGAAATAAAATACTATAGGTATAATTGGTGTTCTGGAGAATGCAAAATTGTACCATTTTACATCCCCACCAGCAAAGTCTGAGGATTCCAATTTCTCCACATCCTCACCAACACTTACTTTCCTTTAAAAAAAAAAATTCTAGCTGTCTTAGTGGGTGTGCACTGGTACTTCATAACGGTTTGGTTTTGTATTTCCCTAATGACTAATGATGGCAAGCACCCTTCATGTGCTTATTGCTATTTCCATGTCGTCTTTGGAGAAATTCCTATTCAAATGCTTTGCTTTTTGAGGCACAACTGAAATGTCTTGAATTCTAGATCCTTAGCAGATATATAATTTATAAACATTTCTCCCATTCTGTGTGCTGCCTTTTCACTTTTGATAGTGCCTTTTGAAGCACAAGTTTTTAATTTTAAGCCCAAATTATCTCTTTTTTCTTGTGCAGCTCATGCTTTTGGTGTCATATACCTAAGGATCCTTTGCCAAAGCCAAGGTCATGAAGATTTAGCCATGCTTTCTTCTAAGAGTTTTATCATTTTGGCTCCTACTCTTCGATCCATTTTGAGTTTATGTTTGTATATAGTGTGAGTTCAACTTCATTCTTTTGCTCTTCTCATAATGTTATGATGTCTTTTTTTGAACAAAATTTTAAACTTTTAATCTCTTATTTTACACAGGATTGTAATTTCTATTTGTTCTTTAAGAAACTCTTCATATCTCAAAGTCATAAATAATATGCTCTATATTTTCTTCTGAACTTATAAAAAGTTTGCTTTTCATTTTTAGATTTTAAATTTATTGATAACTTTTTTGAGTATGATATTAACTAAGGAAGAAATTTTTTCTCTCCATATGGAAAACTATAGTTCTTCCCTCTCATATGTACATTGTAATCTATAGGCAGTATTTCTATTCTTTTGGTGTTTTTCCTAAATGTTTTCAAAATCAAATATAATTTGTCGTCTTTAATTTTTCTAAATTTCAGAGAGAGTTTAAGGTTGTTCAGTTTTTCTGTCCTTCTGAATACAAGCCTTTTACACACTATATATTTTATTATGGGTGCTTAGAAGTTTAGTTTTTAACCCTTCCTTTTAAACACAAATAATTAAAACTTGGATTTTAAAATATTCAGTAATTTATCAAAATTACCGACATATTTCTCAACATTAGTTATTGTATTCCCTGACCTCCCTGAGTACTTTCCTTCTTGCTAAAGGACATCATTTAATACTCCTTGTAATAAGGGCCTACGGGTAAGAAAATCTTGTGGTCAGTGTATGTCTGTTTTCATTTGTTTCTCACTTTTTTTCTCTGATTTGTTAAACTGAAGTATAACATACATAAAGTCCACAATCTGATGCACTTTTACATATTTATGCAATGTATTTGTGTAATCATCACCCAGACAAGGATAGAAATCCAGCACCACAAGAACCACTATTCTAACCTTTATTCCCAAAGAACTGTTTATATGTTTTAGTACCTTCTCCAAGTGCAATTATAGTATTTTGAGTCTTATTTCATGCAACATCATGCTGCCTTTTAAAAAATGAGTAGTTCATTCTTTTTCACTGCCATACAGCATTGCACTATGTGACTACATCACAGATTTTCCGCTATGAATAATAACCCTGTTACAAACATTCTTGAACATGTCTTTTGGTAAACATAGCATTCATTTTTGGGGGGGTTATATGCCCAAGAATGACTGCTGGACCATAGGGTACATTGCATTCTTAGCTTTAGTAGACATGCCCAACAGTTTTCCAAAACAGCTGTCTCAATTTATGCTCCCTCCACCAGCAATGGAGAGTCCCAGCTGCTCCATGGTTTTAAATGACATTTCCTTGATGAATAACGATGCCTAACACCTTTTATTCTTTTAGCTTCCTTTCAGCACTTGTTCAGGTCTTTTGTCTAACTTTGCGAAAACCTAAGTTGCCTGTCTTTTAGTTATTGATCTGTAGGAGTTTTTTACATACTTTGGATATGAACCCTTCGTTGGTTTTATATATTACAAACACTGCCTTCCAGTCTATAGCTTGCCTTTCACTCTCTTAATTCTGTCTCTTGATGAACAGGTGTCTTTACATTTAATGTAGTCTAGTTTATCAATCTTTTATGGTTAGTGTTTTTGTGGCCTATTTAAGAAATATTTGCTGCCCAGGCTGGTGTGGTGCAGTGGATTGAGTGCTGGCCTGTGAAACAAAGGGTCGCTGGTTTGATTCCCGGTCAGGGCACATGCCTGGGTTGCAGGCAAAGTCCCTAGTTGGGGGCGTATGAGAGGCAACCACACATGGATGTTTTTCTCTCTGTCTTTCTCCTCCCTTCCCCTCTCTGTAAAAATAAATGAATAAAATCTTAAAAAAAAAAAAAAAGAAGTATTTGCTAATTCCAAGGTCATGAAAATCTCATTTGCTTCTGCAAGCTTTACTAATCTTTATACTCACTCTTTTAAGAATTTTGTCAATTACAGTGTATATTCAATATTATTTTGTATTAGTTTCAGGCGCACAGCATAGTGGTTAGACAATCATGTACTTTACAAAGAGGTCCCCCAATATTTCAAGTACCTGCCTGGCACTGAACATAGGTATGTACTCCTCTTGAATAAAAGTTTAGTTGTGCTGAAAATACTATTTTTCCTTAGTACTTTGAAGATATCACTCAACTGATTGATAGCCTCTTGTTAAAACTTCCTGCCATATTCCATAGTTTCACTACAATGTTTCTAGCTGTGGGTTTATTTTTTATATGTTGTCCAATGTCTGGAATTCATTTTTAATCTGGAAATTTGTGTCTTAATTTCTGGAAAATTCTCAGTTTTTATCTCTTCAGAAATTGTTTTCATCATTCTTTGTCTGAAACACCTATTACATGTATACTGAAGCCTTTCAGTGTACCCTTTGTGATTCTCAACTGGTCTTCCATGTTCTTATCTTGGTCTCTCTGCATCACATTCTCAGTGAATTCCTCAATTCTATCTTCCAAGTCACTAATTTTATCCTTGACTAGGTCTGGTAAATGTTATATACTATACAATGAGTTTTTATCGCATTGCTTGTATATTTAATTCCCAACATTTTTCGATACCTACCTGTTCTTGTTTCCTTCCTGCCTGCTTTGTTTCACAATGTCTTCTTTATAAATAATCATATCCTTTCACTTACCTATTTGAGCATCCAAAACTTCCTTTAACTCTTTGTAATCTGTTGTACAAAATTAATTACATCCGGGATGAATTTATTTTGTAATTGTTGATTTTGTGAGATATCATTGTAAGCATTTGAATTTGTTTTGTGTTTTATAATTTTGTATTATAGACTTCTTATGGAGTGGCTTTAAATTTTTGTTTTCCTTTTTCTCTCTCTCATCCCTGTATGATCAATCACTCATCTAGACCAGAACCTGCTCTTAAAATGACTTTTCAATCTCAGGCTCTCTGATCATATTGGCTTAATGTTGTGAGACACTCTGTTAAGTTTTAAGGTACATCTGTTGTAAGGTAGTGTTTTTGTCTCCCACCTGAAGTCCTCACAGGCAGGTTTGGTAGACTTCCCCAGCACCCTCTTACAATCTAGGTTTTGGGGTAAGAAGTCTTTCATGGAACACGTTTAGTCCTCATTATCCTTAAGAGCTCAGTGCCTAGCTACCAGAGCTCACTACCTTGAAGGTCTATTCAATTTCTAATCTTGTTTTTGAGTCTAGTTACATACTTTTTTTAATGTGTTATGACTTATGTTTGAACCAAGACTGGGGGACCTGTAGTAAAACTTAAATTTATCATATTATTTTGCCTGAAAATCTTTTTTTATGCTTTCTAAACTCAACCCTTTGTTATAATAAAAGATGTAGATTTTAGAGTAAGAACAAAAGCAAGAGCTAGAAATCTCAGAAGGACAATCAGTGCTAATTTATTAGGACTAATGCATATATTTCAGCATTTGAAACATCCAAGGAGAGAGCAACAGTTTTTCTAACCCCACCATATCTGAATCATCTAGGCCCTGGACTTCACTGTCCCATTGATTTCACCCCTCTTATTCTAAATAGTATGTGGTTATCATACATTGAGTAGCTTACTTAAGTGAAGATGGTTAGCTAAACATTTCAGGTGGGTTATTTTATTTAATTGTCACAAAAACCCAGAGTCTTATTATTATCCTTATTTTACAAATATAGATATGGAGGTTTAGAGATGGGAAAGAAATTGCCCATGGCCACATAAACCTAATAAGTAGCAGTTTAGACTGGAACACAAATAGTCTGACCTCATACCCAAGTTCTATGGCCTCTTCAATGATAGGCATTCACTGACTTATCTGAGTCTCGCTATGTTAAGACAAACAATTGAGTGTCAGCTGTAAATGCCTCCCGTCAATGGGATCTGCTTTTTTATAATGGACAAGAGAATACTTTTCCTGGGTTTCCGTAAGAGAAACATGTTAGCAATGATCTGAAAGGGCAATAAAGCAGAGTAGGCAGCAGTTAATACTAACTATGACTTTAGCTGGAAACAAGAATTAAGATTCCAAATTTAATGTAAAGTAGGGCTTTCATGCAGATTTGTTTTGGTGGGTAAAGTACTTACCTCTGCTAAATCTTCAAAGCAGCTTCCTACTAGTGGATGGGGACTGCCTTCATCTGTCATTTCTACAGTATCTTCTATGTGGCCCAGTAACTTTACACTAAGTTCATGTATATCTACTATGCGACTAAATATATTTTCTACATCCTGTTGGGAAGAAAAACACATTAATTCAGTTAGGTTGTATAATAAAAAACAAGTTTTGAGCCAATAAGTCATTTTATAATCACAAAATTTAACATGGTAGATATAGTAAGAAATTTTAACAACTTAAAAATTTAAGTAAAAGATAATGTAAAAATCCCTTTGCACTCATGTATAATCTGCAAATACTTTTCTCTAGGTCAGTGGTTCTCAAACTCTTTGGTCTCAGGACTCATACACACTCTTAAAAATTGCTGAAGACTCCAAAGGGATTTTGTTTATATCTATTAAGGTTTACCATATTAGACATTAAACCAAAAAATTAAAACATTTATTTAAAAATAACAATATCACTTTTATGAAAAGTAACTGTAGTTTTCCAAAATAAACCAAAAATGTAGTGAAAAGAATAACACTGTTTTATGTTTATGCAAATCTTTAATATCTAGCTTAATAGACAATAGCTGGATTTTCATTCGTTGTCTTGGTCAAAGCATATGGAGAAAATCTAGCTTTACACAGATATGTAGTTGGGGAAAAAGGGAGTATTTAAATAGTCTATTCAAATAACTATGGATCTCCTTTTCTTTTTCTGTAGCTTCTTTGTTGAGATGTAAGTCATATACCATAAAATTCACCCTTTGAAAGGGCACTTCAATGGTTTTCATGTATTCACAGAGCTGTTCAATCATCACCATTATCAAATTCCAGAACATCTTCATCACCCCCTGAAAAAAGCCTGTATCCATTAGCAGAGCTCTCCATTCTTCTCTCCCCCCACCAGTCAATGGTAACCACTAATCTGGACATCTCATATCAATGGAATAAATAGCTTTCTATGACATTACATGAAAATTCAATGAGTAGTTTCTTAAAGGTTAGTTACAATGTGGAATCTGGAAACATACCAGTTCTGTACTGTTATCAAAATCCATTGGCCTGCCCTGCCCGGGTGGCTCAATTGGTTGGAGCGATACTGTATATCAAAAGGTTAAGGGTTCAATTCCTGGTCATGGCACATACCTAGGCTGCAGGTTCAATCCCCAGTTGGGTCACATACAGGAGGCAATGGATCGATATCTCTCTCCCTCTCTCAAAGCAATAAACATATCCTCAGGAGAGGATTAAAAAAAATATTGGCATATTTTGAACTTTGAATGTCTGAATAGATCTTTTACCCATGTGTGGTTTTGCAGCATTATAAATTTGTTTTTTTTTATTTTTAAAATTTTTTGCTTAATTAGTTATTTGCATCCTCTCCCCTCCCCCCTCCCTTCCCCTCCAGCCCCACCTACCCCTCCCCCACCCTCCCTCCTCCCTACAGTGATTCCTGAAAACCCTTCTCCCCATTGTCCCTGTCTATTGTTAGACTGTTCTTTTTTTTTTTAAGATTTTATTTTTATTTATTTTTAGAGAGAGGGGAAAGGAGGGAGACAGAGAGGGAGAGAAACAGCAATGTATGGTTGCCTCTCACATGGCCCTCACGGGGCCCTGGCCCACAACCCAGGCATGTGTCCCGACTGGGAATTGAACTGGGACCCTTTGGTTCCCAGCCCGCGCTCAATCCACTGAGCTACACCAGCCAGGGCGTTAGACTGTTCTTAATTTCAGTGTCTCTGGTTATGTTTTGCTTGTTTTCTGCTTTTCTTGGTTATGATCCGGTTAAAGGTGAGATCATATGGTATTTGTCCCTCACTGCCTGGCTTACTTCACTTAGCATAATGCTCTCCAGTTCCATCCATGCTGTTGCAAAGGGTATAAGCTCCTTCTTCCTTTCTGCTGCGTAGAATTCCATTGTCTAAATGTACCATAGTTTCTTGATCCATTCGTTTGTAGATGGGCACTTAGGTTGTTTCCAGCACTTAGCTATTGTGAATTGTGCTGCTATGAACATAGGAGTGCAAAGGTTCTTTTGAATTGGTTTTTCAGGATTCTTAGGGTATAATCCCAGTAGTGGAATTGCTGGGTCGAAAGGCAGTTCCATTTTCATTTTTCTGAGGAAGTTCCATACTGTTTTCCACAGTGGCT
>PVJI01001793.1:0-120429 GCA_004026765.1 Micronycteris hirsuta | reverse complement strand
ACTTCATTTGAAAGTTCAAATTTTATCAGTTACCAAATACTGCCAGTTATTTTCCTTGAAGTAACAGGTATTCTTCATTTGTCAATCAACATTTGGTATTGTCAGTCTTCAGTTCCCACCTTTCTAATGAGTGTCCAGTAGCAGCTCATTGTGGTGCTAATCTGCATTTCCCTGATGACTTCTGAGACTGAGCATCTTTTGATGTCCTTTTTGGTCATTGGTGTGTCTTCTTTTATAAAATGTTCACATTTGTGCCCACTTAAACACTTCAGGCTGCCCTAGCTGGTGTGGCTCAGTGGAGTGAGTGCCTGCCTGTGAACTGAAAGGTTGTGGGTTCGATTCCCAGACAGGGTGCATGCCTGGGTTGCGGGCCAGGTCCCCAGTCGGGGGAGTGCGACAGGCAACTGATCAATGTATCTCTTGCACATCGATGTTCCTCTCCCTCTCATTCTCCCTCCCTTCCCCTCTCTCTAAAAAGAGTAAATAAAATCTTTTAAAAAGTCAGGCTATTTTTTAAATTATTGAATTGTAAAAGTTTTTATATATTCTAGATACAAGTTACTTGTTAGATATATATATATTTCAAATAGCTTCTACCAGTCTGTGGCCTACCTTTTTACTTTTTGGACAATGCCTTTTGAAGAACAAAAGGTGATTAATACTAATAAACTCTAAAATTCATTAATATTTAATTTTACAGATCTTGATTTTTGTGTCCTAAGAAACCTTTGCCTAACCTTAACTCTTTTCTTTTTTAAACAACTTTATTAAAATGTAACTTATATATCACACAATTCACCCATTTAAACGATTCAATGGTTTGCACTACGTATTTATAGATTTGTACAACTCATAACCTGCTCCTTTGTTTTTCAATGTTAACTCGCTGCCGTAACTTCCACCCCAGCCTCAGCCTCTCGTGAACACTGCATCTCCATCAGTCACCGAGGGCCAAGTGGCTGCAGGTCTAGGATGCAGCTAGAACGCAGCTCCAATCTCAACTGCCCTCATTTGGCATTCCCTAGGACCCCATTAGATTGCTTTGATTACTCCTGTAAGATCAGTAACCCTTTCTCTAATTTTTAATGCTCTTGGCTCCCTCCTTTGTGCCCCCTAAAATACTGTTTCCATACTTCCATTATGGTAATTACCACACTGTATTGCAGTTTAATTTAAAGTTTACATCACTGTCTTGACTAGATTAAACTTGAGGGAAGAAATTTTTCTTAATAATCTTTGAATTCCCATTGCTAAGTATGGTACCTAACAATATAGGCAGCACTGATGGAGTGCCAGTTGAAATGAGTTAAATTAAACAAACAAACAAAATCTGCTTAAATAAGAGGTTTTAGTCTTTGGAGTACTATATATGGAAGATTTTGTGAATTCATTTGCACTTATACAATCAGTTTAGTTTAAATTTTGTCTTTTAATTTCTGTTGTAATTTATCGACATGGTTGTAGCAACTTTATTTGTGATCACAGCCACCTGAATTAAATCCCACAACTTAAGAAAATTGACAAATTAGCAGTCATGAACTATACAAATTCAAATTTCATTGGTCATGTAAAATCGACAACACATGCAATGATATATATATGTACACATGATACTTACATTAGCTGAAAACAATTTTGAGTTGGAGACAAAGGGTTCTCTAAAAACTTTTATAATTAAATTTAGTTCCCTTATGTATTGTCGGATTTCTGCCATAAA
Organism: Micronycteris hirsuta; assembly: GCA_004026765.1. Taxonomy (NCBI): domain Eukaryota; kingdom Metazoa; phylum Chordata; class Mammalia; order Chiroptera; family Phyllostomidae; genus Micronycteris; species Micronycteris hirsuta. Next base: position 118,712 of record PVJI01001793.1, on the reverse strand, counting down.
TGCTTTTACCAAATCATAATAAGTTTGTTCTCCTGAGGTGGAAGGTTCTTCATCAGTTAAAGATAATATATTTATGTCTTCTACATCTTGGTGAAACATATCCATCAATACCTACACAGAGATATTTAAAAAAGCATAATAAAATATGAATTTGCAGTCAAATTTGAAGTTAAGCACCCTAGGTTATTCTTTGAAGATGGTCCGTAAATGACAAGAAGCAGACACAAGGATCTCTTCTTGGGCACACGGCCAGCGCCCACTGCAGCTGCTCTAGGAGGATTTAGCACCTGGTGTCACGGACTGACCCCTCCGCGTTCTCTACCACCACCGGCACCTCTGCCTCTCTGGCCAACCTACTACCTTTAACGTTTCCAACTCCTGTCCTGGGTTTCCCCGATCTAGTTTTCTCGTTTCATACCCTTGCCATCACCACTTCACTCCGGGGCCTCAGCACCTCACATTTAAATAATTCTTATGGCCTTCTATGCCTACATTTGTTAAACAATGATCAAAACAAGTCCGGTTTTACTGACAGGTCTACCATTATTACTCTTCCCGGACCTCATCTTTCCCTTCTGTGAGCTTCTACATCATTATCCCACAACACAGTAAAGCAGCATTCCATCTCGTAGGGCTTTCCGCTTGTTTCACAAATATAAGTACCCTTTCATCAACTCCGAAACCTTGTTTTACACCTCTCTTGCATCTCCTCCCTGTGTGAGCACATAGTATATATCCAAAAGCTTGTATGATTCATCGACAAGTATCAAATATTTTATGATCATTGAAAAATAATTACTTTAAAAAACAAATACTTATTCATTTAAAAATATAAAAACACTTGAAATGCTTCGTCAGGTCAGGTGATTTTTACTCTATACATTCACATCCTAAAAGAACAAACACTAAAATATAATTAAATGGATTTAGTAATCAGAAAGAATACTCCAAATCAAAAACAGTATATTGAGAAAAAATGGAATGGTTCATCAGAAAATACTTTCTTTTCTACAAAGTCATTTTTATAAAATGAAAATACTGAAGCAGTGTGGTACAATGATTAGGAACTTTAGACTCAGACAAGAGTGGAGTTCAAGTTTAGACTTTGAAACTTCTTGGAATATTCTGAACCAATTTCTTTATCTCTCTTGCACTTCAGCTTCCCTACTATGAAATGTAGGTAAGAGCTACTGTATAGCAGTACCCTAAGGACCAAGCGAGATGAGTCACATATATGCATAACTTTCAAAAATGTCTGTTCTTAATATTATTAGAGTAAAATCATACAAGTAGTATTTAAAGAAAGCTAGGTATTAAAATAAAACTCTCAAGGATTTAGTTTACATTTTCAAAATTGTTTTCAAGTAAATCCATAACATTCTAAATCTCTAACCCAAATAAAAATTTAAGATACCACTAATAAGAGATTATTACTCTTATTAACCCTACAAAGCAGCATATAGAAGAAAAACTGTATGACATGTTTAAACACATTTTAATACCACATATAATACTCTATTTTCATAAAGTGATATCTTGAGTGCTTGCTATTAGACTACTGTAAATATAGCCTAACACAAGATAAACAATTTTATTCTATCTGAATAGTATGTTAGCACGTAGTAAGTCACATAAATATTTAAGAACAAAAATATAGTCACACAAAACGTATAGTCACATAAATACTTAAGAACAAGAAGTATCCTACCTTATCAGCACACATTGCTACTTTAATATCTTGTTTTGTAATTTCATAATGTCGTATATTCCGTACATAATTACCCACCAGCTTTAAAATGTCTGCAGAAATGTATTCTAATACTGCTACTATGTAAACAGAAACCTGGTGGTCAATTTTATAACCTAGGACCTCCTGAAAAATGAAAAGAAAAGCAGGTTTAAAAATCTTATACTATAAATTTGACATTGATTTAAAAACATGCATACTAGCTTAACTTTTACTGAGGCCTATGATTAGCAACAGCATCTAATTTTAAGTGGCTCGTTTATGAATAATACATTATTACTATTTAAAAATGTAAACTAAGAAAAAGTAAGGCAAAATGACCTATCATCATGTAAAATGCTTAAGAAGTACAGATTACCCTTACGCCTCTATCCTTTCCAAAGGAACCTGGGCTTTCCCAAACCCTAGTGGCACACTCCTGGCATCTGGACTCTTTCCATGGGAAAAAAATCAAGTTATGTCCCACTGAACAATAGTGGTTATCAACAACATGTTAATAGTCCTGTTACTAGACTTCAAAGACAGAACGGGCTTTGTGGGGATGACCAGTTCCTATAGGAAAACAAATTTTATTTTACAATAAACAATCCAATTAAGGAAAAAAAACAATTTTGAAGTAAGTTTACTTATAAGTTGGCAACAGGTTTCATTTACCTTTAAGGATATGTAAAAACTATTAAATATTTATAGTAACAGGATAAATTAATAAATTGAAAGACCAACAATTAGATCCTAAAATTCAAAATTCAGGATCATTAATACAGCATACACATATCTTAACTTGTTCATTCTCTTAGAATATAATTCAATGTGTGGATAATAAAAATCACAAAAAGAGAATTATAAAGTATGCAATTACTACCAGCTTAGTAATTTTATATAATCTGCACTTACTTCCTCAGACCATTCAGTAAGATACAGGGAGATAGTTCTATTCGGACAACCTGAGTACAAAATATAACCTTTTGACACTTAAACATCACCTAAGTGTCTAGCTTTAAATCTTAGATCAAATAGACCTGGATTTCCTAACACGATCACTTAGAACCCTGTAAAGCTGGACTAAAAGTTACTTAATCACTTTCTGCCTCAGTTACCTCATCCACAAACTGGGGATAATGATAATAACTTAGCTGAGTAATAAAACTTAGCTCATGCATGCAAGCATTAGGTTTTAATTCTTGTAATGCCTATATTTTTGATGTGAGAGTTAATCAATAGTTTGTTCACTGTGCTAAATAAAATAGAAATAGCATTACTAGAGTTTCCAGCAGTTATTCTTTCTGTTAGTTCTGGTAAGATTCAACCGACTGATTTAAATGACAAGCAGGCCCAGATGATTTAAGTGACCTTTAGGGAATCTGTGTTCAAAGCCCTAAGGCAGTCTTACAGAAGTCCCTAAGCATCTAATGACGCATGAAGGATTAAGATCTGAAGGATTTACAGGGACATTCAAGTCTAACCAACAAGAAAGGAATTTTATAAATTCTCTTCAAGGTTCTACTAACTTCTGAGATGAACAAAATCCACAATTACAACTTTCTTAATTCTTTCAATTTGTTTATTACTGTCGGTGTGAAATTACTTTAAACCATGTTGCTCAACTTATTATACTTTTGTATGATCACATCATCCCTCCGTATGACGTGAATTCCTAAAAAAATTAAAATGAGAAAATTTTACTTTTCAGTTGACTCTATTATCCATAAAACATATTATCCTTAGTGTTTTAAAATTATGGGTTTTATTTTGCTTTTAAAAGGCAAAAAGTCAGTATTTCAGCTTTACCTTTAGTAGAGGGTGGATTTTTTCTACTGGGAGGGATAAAGGGTTTCTTCGTTTCCGCTTTTCAATAGCCGACTGGGCATCAGCTATTGCCCACTTATCGATTGGATGAGGGAAACTTTTTTGAACACGTTCCTTGGAAAATAGGAAAATAACAACTAAGCAACAAATATATTGAATAGTGCTCTTCACTTAAAATTTACTTCTAAAGTCCAAGAACAGCAAAAGTGTTCTCACATGTGGCATAACTTATATACAAACATACTTAAGCTATGAGAAAATGATAACTGTCAATGTATTAGCTTCTTAATTAGGCAATTAAGAGACTAAACATTCCTTGTGTTATCTAACATTCTGAATTTCAACTTTACTGTGATAAAGCTAATGACAAGAATGAGTAGAAGCCATTTTAAACATTATTTATATAAAAATTCAAAAAACAAACCTAAGCTCAAGAAGTAAGTATCTAAATCCAATTTTCATTCATTGTCCTTACTTTCAGTATCAATAACAAGCTCATAGAGCATTTTGCAGTCGAAGCCTCTAAGAATTCTTTTCATTTTCTTTTTTTTTAATTTTTATGTTCTGCTTTTAGAGAGATAGCAGAAGGGAGCGAGGGAAGGAGAGGAAGGAGAGAGAGAGAGGGAGGGAGGGAGGGAGAGAGAGAGAGATTTGTTGTTCCATTTATTTTTAAGCATTCATTGGTTGCTTCTTGTATGTGCCCTGACTGGTGATCAAACCCCAGACCTTGGCTTATCAAGATGATGCTGTAACCAACTGAGCTGAGGGCTAAGAATTCTTTTCAATATCCATCATGCAAAGGTACTTGACTTTAAAACTATTTACAAATCATAGAAATCAAGGGTTTACATTGGCAAAAGAAATTTTAACACACTCTAGTTCATCACTGGAGTTTGAATTCTCCATGGGTCATTAATTTTTAACAAAATACTTCATTTTACTTTCCAGCACTTATTTAGTTATAATTCCCATCGAAAGTGAAATAACTTATGTTAATATAAAAGCCGAATCTCCCTACTTTAATAAACTAATGTGATTTACTTCAAACAAAAGGAACTCTCATCCCCTTACAAATTTTTAAAATCACCTCTCAGGATACTATAATTAAAACCAGCAGAGGTCGCTATTACACAATTTTAACACATGGATTTTGAATTAGTATTCAGTAGTACTATTAGGTAAAATTAAACATCACTCCTGATTATAAATCTAAATAAAAACTTTTGTCAGTTGTTATTAAAATGAAAACAAAAAATATATTTCCATGTAATATAAGGTGAGGGGACAGGCTGACTCTAGGACAGGTTAAAAATAAATTTAAAAATTAAGAATAGTTTACCCCTTTCAATTTCAATAAACTTCTTCACCATCTATATTCAAGGCTAAATCAGCTGCCAAATATAAGAAGTAATCATTTCAATTCTAATGAATAGAATTAGAGATGCGTTGAAAGAAATTAGCATAGTTAAAAATGAAGTGTACAAACTTTTCCAAATGCCTAGTTGAAAAGCTTTTTGCCAGGATACCATACCCTCATATAATAAAGACAACATAAAGATCCAAAATACTGGAGGAGTCTGGCTTGTGAAAAAAGGAGGGGAAAAAAGGGAAGGAGTGGAAAGATGGAAAGAAACAGCAAAAACAAAAATTATTTTCCTTCTTCAAGTCAGCACTATAGACTTGCTATTCTGAAAATGACAAGAGATTTAGGACTAACTTTACCATGGTTCTCAGTTAAAATGATCACACCCATGGTTTTAATCCATGGTTAACAGAATGGGTACGACATGGCACAGACCTTACACTGGGATGGCCCTGTGGCTTGCCTGACTTTTTTTTAACCTCAACTCATAGTATGAAATAATAAATCCTTAATACATTTTACCCATCACACACACACTGAACTGGAACAAAGTTTCATAAAACAAAACCTGCCCTTATTATATGCAATGAACTAGTATTTTCTATTCATTAAAAAAAATGTTAGCTGGGCAATTCACTAAAGTGATTTTATGAACTAGAGTCTAAAAAAGCACTTGTGTGTAGTGGTCACAGAAAAGCAGTAGAAGAGCACAGAAGGTGAACTCAATTCGGCAATTCTGTGTCTTTGGAAAAATCATGGGTGGAATCACAGAGGCGCACTGTGGCAGGGGCTGGGTGAGAGAAAGTGAAAACAGAATACCAATCCCTCCCCATCTCAATTTTACCCACCCAATTCCAAGTTCATCTATTTTAAGAAAGAAGGGGAAACAAAATCAAGAATGACAAAAGAGAACACAAGAAAGAAGAAATCATAATGATCAAGAACATATTTAAATTTACCTATCAATGTATTATTGGAATCAAATTATTCAACTATATACTTAGACAATGCCAAAGTTCAGAATGTATGGGAAAAACGGGTAATGCCAAGAAAGGTGCCTTGAATGTGGAAAGGCCAAGTTGAAAGAATTACTTTATCTCTTGTGGTGACAAATTATAATTTAAAACAAAATAAAACTTTGTACAATTATTTTATATATTTTTTCAAAGTAAAGAAGCCCAAGGAGGAATGCTCAATGAAAGATTCACAAATTGGAATTCTATTATTCTGCTACTTTCAAAATTAATAATTTTGTTTGAAATGAGAAACTCCATCTTGATTAATATCTAGTGGCTTTGAGAAAATAAGACACAGAACTAGGTTTGAGATGCAGCTGTCTTTCCCTCCCTCCCTCTTTTTAAAAAAAGATTTTATTTATTTATTTTTAGAGAGAGGTGAAGGAAAGGAGAAGGAGACAGACAGAAACTCTGATTTGTCATTAGTTGTCTCTCGCATGCCCCCAAGTGGGGACCTGGCCTGCAACCCAGGCATGTGCCCTGACTGGAATTGAACCTGAGACCTTTCAGTTCGCAGGTTGGTGCTCAGTCCACTGAGCCACACCAGCCAGGGCTCTCTCTCTCTTTTTTAATCCTCACCCAAGGATATGTTTATTAATTTTAGAGACAGAGAAAGGGGGGGAGGGGGAGAAGAAGGGAAGGAAGGAAGTAGGGAGGGGGAGGGAGAGAAGGAGGGAGAGGGAGAGGGAGAGGGAGAGGGAGGAGCGGGGAAGTGGAGGGGGGGAGAGAGAGAGAGAGAGAAAGAGAGAGAGGAACACTAATGTGAGAGAAGAACATGGATCAGCTGCCTCCCATATATGCCCCGACTGGAACTCAAACCCACAATCCAGGTAGGTGCTCTGACCAGGGATCAAACCTACAATCTTTTTGGGGTATGGGATAAGGCTTCAGCCAACTAAGCCACCCAGCCAGGGCTCAGCTGTCTCTTATTAGTAGAACCTTGTCTTTTGCTTTACTTAGTAAAGGGGTCTAAGTAGATAATATTAAAGATCAATTCCAAGACAAATATTCTATAACCTATAAAAACTCTTGCACATGAACTTCCATGCAAGTATTCAGACCCCAGTACTTTTGAAGTCTTATTAATATAAATACTTAGAATGTGTGGGAGATATTTTTTCTAAAAAGATAGAAAATATGGAGAAACTACTTGGGAAATCTAAATGTTAATAGAAAACATTAAAAATTACAAGGATTCTTTAGGATGCAAAGAAAAATTTAAAGAAAAAAATGAATGGAAAAGGGAAGCAAACTTTAAGAATTTTAGGATATGACTCATGGGGAAAAAAGTCTAAGATAAGGAGTCCAAGAAAGCCTTAGTTAAATGAAAAGAAAAATGTATCGATGCCATAAGAAATGGAAATTGGTAAAACACAGGACACAGAGGCCAACCAGAGAAACAGAAAAGACGTTACAAATGGAAATCAGTCTAGTCAGCCAGAGAGAAGTAATGAACATGTACAATTATGAAAGAATAAGACCCAAGATATTTGATAAAGAAAAGTTAAGTACCTACATATTGATGAAATCTGTGCAAGTGAGAGATTGAGACTCTTTAGTTATTTTTGAGAATTCATGACCTCTTTCCTAATTTTCCAAAATTTTCCTAATACTAGGAAATTTTGAATGACCGTATTTTGCCGTGTATAATGTGCTCCCATGTATAATGTGCACCCGTGTTTTTGTGTGCATTATACATGGGATTATTATTCCTATTATTATACCTATGGCATGTTTTCATTATACCCATATATAATGTGCATCCTTATTTTTCCCTCAAAAATTTGGACAAAAAAGTGTGCATTAAACACAGCAAAATACGGTAGTTTCTAGATTAATTAAAAGGAGAAAATTAGATAAGTATAAGTATAGTACAACATATCTAGAAAGAGCTCTTTGAGTATGTAATGTTACCAAACCAGCAAATTCCTGGGGTGCACCAACACTGAAATGGTAAGCAAGACCTGTCATTCCACTTTAATACAGAGGCATAGGGACAGATACTCCATTTTACAAACGCTGTGGGAGAACCGAGCTAGAAACCAAAAGAGCAAATGGAATTGCTGATGAGGAGAGTCAGGTAACCAGTTCTTTTTAAGACCTACTCTGAAGCCCAATGTAATTAGTGCCTAAGGAAATGATAAATAAAAGATATTTCACCTTATACAAAGGGAAAATAGGCTAACAAAGTATTAAATCTACTTTAAATTACTTAGGTAATCAAAGGACATTACTGTTCCATAGTACACAATCTTTCCACATCCACAATGTCCGCAATTCAATGTTCCTTAGTAGCTCTCTGCTCAACTGAAATCTGGAGCTCCCCTGAAGACTTCTCAGAGTAGGAACTGCCCTTGTCTCAAAACTGACAGGAAGGGGAATTTAGCACCTTTTCCACTCTACAAGCTGCTCTGGGAACATCACTCTTTTCACTCTGCTATGAAATCATGCCATCATCCTGTGTAACTTTATTGTCTACATTAAGGTTACATAAAGTGCCGTTGCCTTTTAATTCATAACCTCTAGCCCAGCCATCACCAGAGAGCAACATCCCGCTTTGTAACGATGTTACCAAAGAAATCTTAAAGCCCAACAACTGTCTCTGATCCCAATCTATTCTTCTATGTGCCTCCTTCAGCTATTCTAGTGTTATCAGTTCTCTGACCTCACTGGGCAATCCAGCACCCTGTTCCCTACCTATTTTTCCAATCTGCCTGCTCTCTCCTACCTGGCAGAATAGGCTAGTGGCATGTATGCCCTCAAAGCTTAGACTTTCTGGGTTAGAGACTTGGTGTCACTACTTATTAGCTGTGACCTTGGGCAACGCATTTACCCTCTCAGTGTTTCAGTTCGCTCATTGATTCATTTAACCTGCACTTCCTGAGTGCGTTCTCAGTGCCAGTTCTAGATGGCAGAGATCTGGCAGTGAACAAGAGAAAAATCCCTGGAGTTTACACTCTAGTAAGGGAAAAAACAGCACCATCTCCATGGGGTTATTAAAAACTTTAAATGAAATATAAAACATACAAGTGTTTAGACCAGTGCATGATACTATAGCTAGCACTCAAATGTCAGCTATTACTACATTTCACTTTTCTCCTATCCAGATAGATTCTCTGATGTTCTTTTCAGCAGTTCCTCATTGGATATGCCTCAGCCTTCAAGAGAATAGAGCAGGGCCTGGGGTAGGAAAACTTCTCTCCAGTCACTCTGTGCTTTAAAATCATTATTACAGTCTATGTGGGTTATGTCCTGAAAAGGACTATAAAGCACTGCTTTCACCAATTCCCACAATTCCTTTGCCTTACTGTTCTTTCATTGTCTATCCATGATGAAATACCATTCAATCCTACTATTGTGTGTGTGCTCACACTTGAGTACTGCAAAAGAAACGTCACAGAAACCCAACCATTTGTGGCACAATACATTTGAGGTCATTAAAGTCAACTGATCCTTCATCACAGCCATAAAACTACTTTCTTTTTTCCAGTTCTATCTCCCATTTTCAGGACTGCAAACTATCTCTTCTCCTCTCAAACTTTTGATTCCTTTAGAACTCAACTTAGATGCCTCCGCTTCTGAGACGCTAACCCTAAGCCCCAAAGTCCATGTTATTAGTTGCCCTCTTTACAAGCTGCCACATCTCATTTACTCACAGTACATCACATTATATTATCTCCCACTTACCTGTCTCTATCTCCACTAAACTATCATCCCTAAAGAGACGTGGACCATGTCCTCTTTGAAAGAGATTATACAACCTCCTTCCTCCCTTCCAACTGGTAGAAAGGGGTCTACTCACTATCTAAAATACATGCAATACCTGAAGATCAAGAAATTAACTGAGATGTTCTTGAAAGGAGAGTTGGCTTTACAAACAAAAGAAATACCTAAACATATTCTATTCTTAAATGTATAGAGATTACATATATATAAAATTCTAATATAATATAAATTACAAATTATATATAGTATATGATATATGTATATATGTGTACATATCTTATATGTGTATATAATATAGGATATATTATATATAAGCCTATATAATATACTTTATATGTATATAAAATTCTAGCATCAAGAAGTAGTGTTTCTAGAGGCTAACAAAAATTCATTTTAGATTAAAAACAAAACATAGAATGGTTTGACAGCTATAACACAGCAAGCTATCATATACTCAATACAAAGTTAAAATGAATCCAGTTTTCAATTTTTAAATATATGAAAATGTATATGAACTGAAGATCAAGTGCTTTCCTCTTTATTGGCATTACAATAAGCACACAGATTAGATGTATATATAAAATAAATACAAGGCAAATTTATCATACCTCTACATCTGAAACGCTTCGGGGCTGAGCTTGGCATAGCATATTTAATAACTGTAAAATTAATTCTTCAACATACTGCAGAGCATCATCACTAGACTCAAGAGTAGGATGGACTTGCCCCTGGACCTATAAACAAAGAGCAAAGTAATTATAATGCAGGTTTGTTTCATCTAATTAAACAATTTTTTTTAAAACGTGGGTTTGTTTTCAAGAACATGATGGTTTACAAATACAAATTTCAATGTTATTACCCAGAAGTAAGGAGCTCTCAAGTTTTTTCTCAGCCACATTCACCACACATGTTTATTAACATGTTCTTGGAGATTCGGATACCTAATTGCATAACTTCAATATGTTTTTCTCTTAAACCATAGTTACCCTGAAGTGTGGGAATACAGAAAGGTGGGGAAAGGCTGAGCTGGGAATAAAAGATGCAGTTTATGTAGCTTTTGTCATTCAGTGGTGAATGGAAATACCGCTTGGGCAGAACTGAACTCCTACGGCCCTCTGTCCCTTCCTTTATCTTTCCTACTAACTGATGCAATCCAAGAAGGACGTGTCTTATCCTGTCACCGGTGTTAAGTCCAGTATCTAGCTCTGTGCAGGGCACATAATACAAGCTTGTTAAATGCCTGCTGAACACTACGTCACCCTATACTGAAACACACAGAATGGGTACTTCTGACAATCTGTGACTGTCTATGTTTTAGAGAGATAATATGGTGGTCACTCATTCTTAAATGCATAATAACCTTTACCTTCATTTTTTCTGATCATTTCTTTGGAAGCACCTCAGGCCACTGGCCTCTGTAAAACTTACATTTTAATAACCAGCATGATATTCTTTACTTGCATCCCTATGGGTCAAACTTTTCCTTCCTTTTAATAACATGACTGAAAATCAGTTCCAGTAGACAAAAAATACGTTTCAAAATATGCTCATCTCTCTAAAGGGAGGCAGAACACTCATGGGGTGGAAGTGCACAGGGCTCACCAGTACACTTAGTACGGTCTGCCCTACCACATACGCCTCATTAGCTGAAAGGGAGTGACAGCCTCTGTGTATGAGGAGATTTTTATAAACAGTGCACCACATAACGATTTTTTAAAATCCTCACTCAAGGTTTTGTTTCTTGCTTTTAGAGAGAGGAAGGGAAAGAGGGAGAGGGGGAGAGAGAGAGGGAGAACAATATTGATCAGTTACCTCCTGCATGCACCTCGAGCAGGGATCAAACCCACAACCTGGGTATGTGTCCTGACCAGGATCAAGCCCACAACCTTTTGGTTATGGGACAATGCTCCAACCAACTGAGCCACATCAGCGAGGGCAACTTTTAAATCTTATTATTTAAGAAAAACATTTCGTAAGGCTATCGCTGCCACAGGTAGTGATGATCCCTCTGATAGATCTGGGCAAAGTAAACTGAAAACCTTCTAAAAAGGATTCACCATTCTAGATACCATTCCAAACATTCATGATTCACGGAAACAGGTCAAAATACCAACATTTACAGGACTTTAGAAGAAGTTGACTCCAATGGGCATGGGTCACTTTGAGAGGTTAAAGACTCAAGTGAGGAAGTAACTGCAGATGTGGTAGAAATAGCAAGAGAACGAGAACTAAAGTGGAGCCTAAAGATGTGACTGAACTGATGCAATCTCATGATAAAACTTTAATGGATAAGGAACTGCTTCTCATGGATGAGCAAAGAAAGCAGTTTGTTGAGACGGAATCTACTCCTGGGGAAGACGCAGTGAAGACTGTTAAATGATAACAAAGGATTTGAATATTACGGTAAACAGTACATAAAGTGGTGGCAGCGTTTAATAGAACTGACTCCAATTTTGAAAGTTATCCTGGGGTAAAATGCTAACAAATAGCATCACATGCTACAGAGAAATCATTCATAAAAGAGTCAATCAATGCAGCAAACTTCACTGTTGTCTTATTTTAAGAAACTGCCACAGCCAGCTCAACCTTCAGTAACTGCCATCCTCATTAGTCAGCAACCATCTGCATGGAGAGAAGACTGTCATCCATCAGCAAAAAGATTACAATTCACTGAAGGCTCAGATGATATAAGGCAGCATTTCTTAGCAATAGAGTATTTTTGTTAAGGTATATACATTGATATTTTAGATATAATATATCGCGCAGTTAATAAACCACAGTATAGTATAAATATAACTTTTAAGTGCACTAGAAAACCAAAAAATTCCTGTGACTCACTTCATTGTGACATTCACTTTATTGTGGTGGCCGTGAACCAAACCCACAGAATCTCTGAGGTGTGTCCAACAGAGACGAATCAGAAACTGTCCCTGCTCACATGGACCTAACACTCTGCTCCGGTATGTAAAATCAGATGCACCGTATATAACCACAGCGGTGAAATGCAAAGGTTTAAAAAAACAAATGAACACTTGATAGTGTTTATAATTCAGGCACATGAAATTCAAATAAGTCTGACACCATGTATGACATAAAATTTTAGAAATTGAAATTCAAATAGTTTTATTCATTGATGGTTATTAATAGCCAAATAAAACCTATTAGGTAAATAATGCATGATACCAACTGTTCTTCTAAGTTTCTGGATATTAACCTTTATCTTATCTTAAATCTGTCAAATTAGGATCAAAAGGTTCATTTAGACAAAAAACTAATAAATGATTTTACTTCCTTAAAAACAAAAACAATACTTCAAAACATCAGACTGAAAAAAATGGGCCATGGTAAATGTTTAAAGACAAGCATAGCACCAATACCTGAAATACACAGACTTTGCTTTTCATCTTTCAAGGAAGATACCATTAAAAGATTTCTTTAATGAACAGACAGAAGTAGTATTACACTTCCTATACAGGTAGAATAAAAAACGCTTTCTCTTCTTTGACGGTGTTACAGCTAAAGTGTTCCATTCCACCTAAATGGTGCCCAAAGATATTTAATAGACCAAATAATCCAAATTATTCAAGATTATACATAATAGCCCTGGGTGGGTAGCGCAGTTTGTTGAAATGACATCCTGTACACCAAAAGGTTGCAGGTTTGATTCCTGGTTGGGGTGTGTATGGGAGGCAAATGATCAATGTTTCTCTCTCTCTCCCCCCAAAATCAATAAAAACATATCTTCAGGTGAGGATTATTTTTTTTAAAGGTTATACACAATAAGTTACCCTGCCAAATTTTATGACAGCCTTCTGAAGCCGTCTACAGCTTATATTCACTGACGGGTGAGTGGGTGGATGCAGGTGTGGTGCACACTTGTGCAATTAAAACAAGCACTTAGAACTGGGTTTAAACTAGATGTGAGTTTTCTCTTGTTAACATTTTTCAGAAATATTATATTTTATACTTACATTTACTGACAGAGAAAACATCTACTTTATTTTATTTTATTTTTTTTAAAGATTTTATTTATTCATTTTTAAAGAGAGGGGAAGGGAGGAAGACAGAGAGGGAGAGAAACAGCAATGCATGGTTGCTCCCCACATGGCCCTCACTGGGGACCCGGCCCGCAACCCAGGCACGTGCCCTGACTGGGAATTGAACCGGGACCCCTTGGTTCCCAGCCCGCGCTCAATCCACTGAGCCACACCAGCCAGGGCAGAAAACATCTACTTTAAATACAATTACTTCAATTAATTTAAGTAAAACAAATGCAAAAATTTCACTAAAGAATTAATGATGGCCATGAATCAGAATTCCATACGGTCATGACAGTAATTCTTTTAAGATATAATAATCATATTCAACTAAAGATGTTACCCTTTGAATTTTAAGCCTTCCCTAAGGACTGTCTGCTTCTATTTTGCCGGTTCATTTTGTCTCTAGTAATTTCCAACAGATTTAGAAACAACTTTGTTGGCGATTATTGCCAGATTTTATGGAATCTGAAAAAGCAAAGGGATTAGGTCTAAATCAATTCGTAGCTGTTTGATACATGAGTCCTCTAAGTGTATTCAGGAACCCCTTGGGTAAACTGCCAGAAGACACTATGTTGAATTCTGATGAATCTTTAATACCCCTTTCTAGCTAATGGCTCTCTAAAGAATTAGAAAGGCTTCTAGATTGTATTTTGTCATATCTTGAGCCCAGATCTGCTACTTTTATTTATAAATATAATAAGAGAATTTGAAATAAAACTGGTATTCTCAAACCTTTTACAATGGTAAATAATAAAGACATAGATTGTTAAATCTCCTTCTCAGTGTTATGATTGTTTAGTCAATGTTCAATGTTTAGTTGCTTACTTCTCCTCATTCTGTGGTTTATTTTAGTTCGCAGGCTGGCACTCAATCCACTGAGCCACACCAGCCAGGGTTAAGGTTTATTTTAAAATCAAAGCAGAAATCCCTTATTAAAAAAAAAAAAAACATTTAAAGACAAAAATAAAACAAGTTAGAGAACTTAAATATTTTCCATAAATAAAATGGACTAAAATATTTTCTCATTTCCTTGGGCCTATTAATTACCTTTAAGTCCATGTATATAACAACTTCCCCCCAGCCCCCAACACCTGAGGTCTTCTTATTTGCTGGGGACCCAAAAATGAATGAGGACATGGCATCTGCCCTTAAAGATTTTAGTTCACGGAGGAGCTAGACATGTAAACAATGACTTCACACAATGGGATGCGGCTAAAATAAAGTTAATATTTAAGGTACAGTGATGACAAAAACAAAACAAAACAGAGTAACCCTTGCTGATGGTGTGTGAGGAGTATCAGAAGCCTTCACAGGTAAAACATAATTGAACTGGGGTGTAAGGGATAAATAAGGTGCAACAGGCAGCAGATAAGGAAGCAGAGTTTTTACTAACAGAGCTAGCATATAAAACAGACACGGAGGCTAAGACAAAATGATGTGCTGGGGAAACTACAAGAGTTGTACTGAAGAGTAGCTGTAGGGAAAGCTAAAACTGGAATGGACAAGCTTATAAGTCATGCTAAGAAGTTGGAAAGTAATCAGGAAAGCACGAAATAATTGAAGAGTTTTAAACAAGACATTGACATGATCGGATCTGTACACTGAAGAATCTGGACAAGTATGGTTTGCTATGAGTCATTCACAGTGAAACCTTCACTGATATTTTGTCTAAGTAAGTCCCTTTTCTTATACTTACCAATGGCAGAAGGGAATAAGAACAAAAAAAGACTGGGGAAAATTCCCCTCCACTGGGACTCATTCAATAAATATTTACTGAAGGTCTATTGCATACAGAGATCCAACAGTAAACCAGATATATACAGTCCTGGTTCTCACTGAGCTCCGGCCATTTGATTTTATTTTTAAAAAGAGAATCTTATTTTTTAAACCTCAAGCTACCGAAATGAGACACAAATATTAGGTATAAGGGAGGAACCCTGTGTTCCAAACTTCAGCTTCCAGGTTGGCGTCACAGCAGTGGCAAATTCAAGCCCTGTCAACCTGTGGTGTCCTTTGATATCAGCATCGGTGGCCAGGAAGTCTGCTGCATGAAGATGGAGCTCTTTGCAGACAGTGTGCCTAAGAGAGGCCAAGAACTTTAGGTAGTTCTGCACTGGAGAATTCAGAAAGCATGGGGTTCTGATAGGATACAAAGGGAGCACTTTCCACAGGGTCAGGAAGGACTTCATGATTCAGGGTGGAGATTTTGTAAACAGAGGTGGTACTGGACTCGCCAGTATTTATTGGGGGCCATCTGCAGATGAAAATTTTAAATGTAGGCACTCAGCTCCAGGCCTGCTTTCCATGGCAAACAGTGGTCCTAGTACGAATAGCTGCCAGTTCTTCATCACCTGCTCTAAGCGTAATTGGCTGGATGGGAAGCATGTAGTATTTGCAAAAATCACTGAAGGACTTCTAATGATGAGGAAGATTGAAAATGTTCCCACAGGACTCAACAATAAGCGGAAGTTGCCTGTGGTAAGCTCACCATGTGGGGAGATGTAGTCCAGAGCAAGACTGAAGCGGACTGCCATGTCTCTGCCATTGTAGGCCTGCCCTTGCTCCAGGTGACCCTCTTAAGTAAAATAATCTGGACTGACGCCTGTCTGCTGTTGTCCTGTTTGATCACAAGACCTTGGAAGTATCACAGATTCAGAACCCAAGATTTTCCTTGCTGGGATTTCGTCCCGCAAAATCCGTGGTGACCGCAACCGAACGCGTGAATGAATCTCACACAGAGATACACTTGGAAAAGGAAGTCCGGGGCCATGGACCCTTCCCTCAGTGTCGGGGAAAGGGCCTCCAGCATAGCTCAGCTGGGTTTTTATTAGGAAATTCAGGACACATTAGCATTGGATTGATTATTCATGAACTATGCGCAGAACAGGGGTCTTTAACTAGGTCGTAAAGATATATGGAAAAGGGATAGATACGCAGGAGGTTTATTAAGTAAGGTAAACATTTGGGCAGGAAAGAATTTCTGGCATCCATGAACATAAGCCCCTTGACTCCGGGGAAAGGGACTCAGCAAGGTAATAAATTTTAAGAAACATTTTAGCCATATTCCCATCAGAGGATTCTTTTTCCACAGGCATGAATCATGCTCGTCAACTTGGGAGTGATTTTTTTCACGCGGAGCCGTGCTCACACATGTTCCCAGGGCCACGCTTCTTCATGCGTGTGAAAAGAATCCTACCACATTTCCTTGCTTTTCAACTATAAATAAATTGTTTTTTTGTTTTGTTTTGTTTTATGGGGGGGAATAAAAGGGAAACTACAGATGTAACAAAGAACATGCAGTCATCTTATAGCTAAGCTTTTCAATGAATTGAAAACACTCTATTTACACACAATTAGTGAATGTCTTGTGTAAACACATAACCGGTGGTAAATCCAGAAATACCATTTTTCCCCCAGTGGAGCCAGATATATACCTTGTCTACACTTCATTATAACTACCATGGCGTCCGTTCATTCCAATCCTTGCCTACTACCTTGTACCCTTTTCCTGAAGACATAGCCGCTAGCCACAGCAGGATAATTCAGAAGAAGAAGAGTTCTGCTCGTGGAGCACTTATAAAATGAATGAATGAGTCACACGGCTAAGCTCCATACAGCATTAGCTATATCATTGAGTTAAACATGCTTTGTAGGGTGGGTGAGAATCTAATCACTGTTTATAATACCACCTCTCTAGGAGAGGGCATTTTAAATCCCAAGCAATTCACAAACCAACTTTTGAAACTCATTTCATTCGTTATTAATTGGAAATTGGCAACATACCTAGGTAATAATTGAAGTTTTTCTTCTTAAAATAACTTTTTACAATCTCTTTGAATCTTGGCAGTTAAAAATTTCCCAATATAAATATATGAAAAGATCCTCAAACTTGACAGAATTATGAGAAATGCAAATTAAATGATCAATAAGATATTTTATCCCTATTGGACTAGCAAAAATTAAAATAATCAATAACACCTATTGCTGACAGTGATGCTAGGAAAAGTTTATTCTGTTACATTGCTAATGGAAATGGTAACTCATAACAGACTTTTTAAAAAATCCTCACCTGAGGGTATGTTTATTGACTTTTCAGAGAGAGAGAGAAAGTGGGGGAGGCAAGAAGAGAGGGTGGCAGGGAGAGAGAGAAATATCCATGTGAGAAACATTCATCTGTTGCCTCCGGTACATGCCCTGGCGGGTGATCAAACCCACAATCTAGGTATGTGCCCTGACCAGGGACTGAACCCACAAACTTTTGGTGTACTGGACAATGCTCCAACCAGTTGAGCCACCCATCCAGGGAACTGATAACAGACTTTTTAAAAAGTAATCCAGCAAACACTATTAAGATTAAAAATAATAATACCTTACGGCCTAGCAGACACATTCTTGGAAATAAAAAGATAAACATACCAAGACTTTATTGTACCACTGTTCATAGTGGCAAAAATAAAAAACAAGAAATAATGTAACTGGCCATCAGTAAGAGAATGTCTGAATAAATGATGGAATATTTTTATTATGGAGTGAATTACAGCCTCTAAAATTTCATGTTGAAGTCCTAATTCCCAGCACTTCAGAATGCGATTATACCTGGAGACAGTGTCATTAAAGAGGTGATTAAGTTAAAATGAGGTCCTTAGTAGGCTTTTAAGAGGAAGTTTGGAACATACACACAGAAGGAAGACCGTGTAGAGACACAGGGAGAAGACAGCCACCTACAAGACAAGGAGAGAGGCCTCAGAAGAAATCGACCCTGCCAGCACCTCGCTTGGACTTCCAGCCTCCATAATGGTAATAAATAAATTCCTGTTATTTAAGCTTCCCAGTGTGTGGTTCTTTGTTATGGCAGCTCCGGCAAATACAACTTTGTAGCCATTAAAAATAATAAATTTGAGCTATGCCATTTGATAAATTTCCACAAGGTATTCTTGAGTAAGATAGAAAAAAACTGAAGTACAGGGAATGATCAAAACACACACACGTGTTTTGTTTATAATGTATTATAGACATATACATTTGTACGTTAACATGACAACATGGAGAGAAACATGGAATAATATAACCTAGATTATTAACATGGGTTAGAAGGTCCTGGCAGGGGAGGGATGTGGATGGAAGGAAAGAAAAATGGGGAAGAACTAACCAACCCCCCTTTCTTCATCCCCCCAAAAAGCCTGTAGTAAAAATAACTGTGTCATATCTATACGCTTGGTAACATTTTATGGACCTGTGTATATATAAAATAAAATAAAAATTTAATTAAATTTTTCATTTCATTTTCATTTAAATAAAATGTTTCATGATTGCTTTTTTGCTATGTGTACATTAGCCATGGGAAAGACAATATTTTCAAAGTCCTTTCCCACAGAAAATAACTACACACATCAAATTACAAATATGTATCAAATGCCAAGTTCATATCATCTTTCATTTATTTTGCTCTAAAAAACAATACACATGACCTTCCCAAACAAATTTTTATTACTTTCTGTGATAACAGAGTTCCCACCAATAAAACAAAGCACTGGCTCAAGAAAAAAAAAATTCCGTTTTTTTAGTTCTTCTTCAAGCATTTTCTTAATCTTCATACTCAAGGGTCTTCCAAATGTGACACAAATCCTTTATCAATCAATGATAACCCAACACAGGTAGGGGTGCTTTATAAAGTTCCCATTCCCCCTGCCCCTGATGTTCTTATCCATCTTATTTTAAGTTTCAATCCCATTCTAAGAGGCATTTTTAAAGCTGAAGTAGAAATCATTATTCATATGTGTCCACTGTCTATTCTTCAGCAGTTTTCCAAAAAGTTCCAAAAGGTGGCAGTTTGTGACTTGGGTATCTTTCTAGTAAGGTTCACCACTTGATTGTTTATAACCTCTAAGCATTAGATTAGAAAGTCTAGTGAGCCAAAGGCATAAAAGTTCAAATTCAAGCTTCTCCAAATAGATCAGTTCCTTGATGTGTGATATCTAACAGTAAGTTGACTTACTGAATAAACTAACTACATTTCTCCACTATTTATAATTTTATTACTAGAAGGTAAGATGGTCAATGTCACCTGTGAATTCCACTCACAAATGTTATCTGCATCCACACTCTCTGAGTAAAAGAGGCTATGTGCCAAACAGGACACACACACGTGTCCAGCAGACACTGGGCTGGACACTAAGAGTGTAAGACAGAGTGCCTGCCCCATCAGATGGTTAGAAGCACAGCGGGGGAAGAAGACATTAATCACAGGAACAACTACATAACAAGAAGCAGAGTAGTAAAGAGGTTAAATGTGATCTAAATTGTCTAAATTCAAATCTCAGTTCTTTCAATTACCAGGGTGTACCCCTAAGCAAATTAATTAATCCTTCTGATGATATTATGTGCCAATACACAGTCGATGGTTGCTTAATGCTAGCTGTAGCTATGCTGCTGTTCTTATTAGAGGATGCAGTGACACTATAAAAGGGGGCCCAAGTTAACCTTGTCGTTCTGAAAAGGAGACTAAAGCAGAAACCTGATGGGTGGGTAGAACTTAGGTGAAAAGTGGGTTGGTAAAATGAGGAATAATATTCTAGGTAAAGGGAACAGCATACACAGACATGGAGAGGATAAAATAAGAAGGTTGGGTAGGGCCCAGTTCATTGGCCAGATGCACCGGATGCAGATATGTTTACTAAGATGAGGAAAACTGTAAGAAGAACAGATTTTTAGTAAGCAGGAAGGGGAACAAGGAGATTAGACTTTAGTTCTTGCCTTCATTGTGCTTGAGATATCTTTGAGACATGAAATTAGCAAACGATGAGTTTAATATATGGGTAAACAAACCTGGAATCTTATTTTTAATAACTTGTATCATAGAATGACTCTCTTATCAAAATAGCAAGAAGTAATTAGATATTAAATCAGTGTAAAATAAAAATGTCACCAGAGCCCTGGCTGGTGTAGCGCAGTGGATTGAGCGCGGGCTGGGAACCAAGCGGTCCCGGTTCGATTCCCAGTCAGGGCACATGCCTGGCTTGCGGGCCGGGTCCCCGTGAGGGTCATGTGAGAGGCAACCATACGTTGCTGTTTCTCTCCCTCTCTTTCTCCCTCCCTTCCCCTCTCTGTAAAAATAAATAAAAATAAAATCTTTAATAAAAAAAAATGTCACAAGAAACCAAAAAATATCCCCCCTGCCCAGACATCCATACTATCCAGCAGAAATTAGACATTTTAATGCTTTGAATGCCCTTACCCCACCAATTCCATGGTGGTAGACCGTAAGGCTACAAGGGGTATAGGTACATACAGGAATGTTTAGAAGTGACTGTCCTGTATATTTTTCTACTATTCTAGAACATGGGTAGATGTCCCTGGGGGAAAAAAAGTTGTCTACTGACTCCTGGGCTCAACTGTGGCATACATTCTTTAAAGGGAAGCTCTAAAACAGGGGTGTCAAACTCATGTTCACTGGTGGCCACATCAGTCTCACAGCTGCCTTCAAAGGGCCGCATGTAATTTCAACTCCTTAACGGTTAAGAAGTAGTTGCATTTATACACTCCTAAAATTATTTTGAGCCTTTGAAGGCAACTACAAGGCTGATGTGGCCCCCGATGAAAATGAGTTTGACACCCCTGCTCTAACAGAATAATCACATTTATGAAAAGCATACTAGGCACAAATGGTTAGGTATAGAGAACCTTTTAATGCAAGAGAAGAAAATAATGCCACAGAATGATGGATTTGCTTCACACTTCCTGATAACTGGCATTAATTAGTATTTATTAAGTATCACATGTTTATATTTCATAAAAGTACTTCCTTCTATAGAATTAGTATATCTTAGTTTCTTTTTTATCCTCACCTGAGGACATGCTCACTGATTTTAGGGAAAATGAGGGGGAGGAGGGAGGGAGAGAGCAAGAGACAGAGAGAGACCTTGATGTGACAGAGAAACATTGATTGGTTGACTCTCGCACACCAAACCCTCAACCTAGGCAGGGCCCTGACCAGGAATCAACTCTGCGTGTGACCTTTTGGTTTACTGGATGATGCTCCAACCAACTGAGCCACATGGGCCAGGACAGTATATCCTAATTTTGTAAATATTAAATACTGGCAACATGGCAAGAACAGTACAGTTGTCAAATTATAAAGTCTTGTCTATAAAATAAAGTATTAAGTCTTATGATTCATTTAATAACCTCACATTTTTCAGTTACAAAACAATTAAATCCATGGGATTTTTATAATAACTTAAATAAGACCTGTTATTTTCTTGGTGAGTAGCAACGAAGTAAATAATAAGGAGTTGTAATCAGAAGACCTGTCTTGGAGGTCTGACTTGACTTGTATGATCTTAGTTAGGCAAGTCATTAAATCTTCTAAATCTTAAGATTCTCACCTAAAAATGGCAATATCATTCACCCATCTGCAGAGAATACTGTGAAATCACATACCTGAAAGGACTTTAAATGGTAGAATTCTAAACAATTATGAGTAGTCATTATTCACATTACTCCATGCAGTGAGATACAAATTTTAACAGCTGAACATAAAAAAAGCATGAAGACTATAAGTACTTGGACTCATCAATCTGATAAATTTCTCTTTAAAGATAGACCACAAGATCCAGTTTACCCTACTTTGCATTATGTAAACCCATGTATCAGTGGCTCTTTACCTAAACTATGCATAACAATGAACTAAAAAGCTCTTATTTTGTTTTAATTTTGCCACTGAGCCCCATCCCTAGATATTCAGATTAGGCATACCTCAGGTGGATCCAAGAAACATGATTCTTTTATAAGATTATGGTAAAATACACAGAATTTACTATTTAACCATTGCAAACAATTTAGTGGCGTTAAGTACATTCACATTGCTGTACAGCATCACCACTATCCATCTCCAGAACTTTTCCCCATCCAGACTGAAATGCTCTATGCATTAAACAACTCCCAATTTCCACCTCTCCCCAGTCCCTGGTAACTACTGTTCTATTGCTTTCAGTTTCTATGGATTTGACTGCTCTAGTTACTTCATGTAAGTAGAATCATACAGCATTTGTCCTTTTGTGTCTGGCTTCTTTCTCTTAGCAAAATGTTTTCAACGTTAATCCATGTTGCAGCATATATTGGATTTCATTCCTTTTTTATTGTCGATAATATTACAGTTGTCCCCCATTTTCCCTCATTTAAAAAAAGCCTGGCAATTATTCATAATCTTTTAGAAAAAGAAATACTTTTTAGATCATTTTAAAAAATATCTTTGGTTGATTATGCTATTATAGTTGTCCCAATTATACCCGCTTTGGCCCCTCCACCCCTCCACCTGGTACCCTCCCTTCCCTCCAACAATGCCCCCCTTAGTTCATGTCCTTGGCTCATGCATGTAAATCCTTTGGCTACTCCATTTCCTATACTATTCTTAACACCCCCCTGTCTATTTTGTACTTAATCCCTTAATCCCTGCACTTTTTCCTCCCATTCTCCCCTTCCCCGCTCCCAGGTGATAACCCTCCAAGTGATCTCTGTGTCTATCATTCTGTTCCTGTTCTGGTTGTTTGCTTTTTTTTTTTTTTTTATTCAGTTGTTAATAAGTCCCTTTAACAGTTCATGTAATAATGGGTTGGTGACAGTGAATTCCTTTCACCTTGCCTTATCTGGGAAGCACTTTATCAGCCTTTCCATCCTAAATGACAGCTTTGCTGGATAATCTTGGTTGTAGGTCCTTGCTTTTCCTCACTTTGAATATTTCTTGCCTGTCCCTACTAGCCTGCAAAGTTTCTTTTCAGAAATCAGATGACATTCTTTATGGGAACTCCTTTGTCAGTAACTCTCTGCTTTTCTCTTGCTGCTTTTAAGATTCTCCTTATCGGCAGACTGTAGATAGGAGCTGCGTGACTGTGCTCCCCTCGGGTAGCTTGCTGGGCAGCTGATTTGCACTGCTGGCCCTGAGGCTGATTCCAGCTGTTTGCCTGCGCCAGACTGGGGCCACTAGACCCTCAGATCAGTCGCGCCACTCACCTGGAGGCTGACTGGCGACGCTCTCCCTGCGGCTCATTCTGGCTGCTCACGGCACCACTCGTCTGAGACTGATTGGAGCAGCTCGCCAGAGGCTGAGCGGCGCCCACAGGCTGACTGGTGTTGCTTGCCCAGTGGCAGGATCTGGCCATGGTGGGCTTGAAAAGAGTAAGGAGGAGGCATACCGCACAGATCTCGGCGCAACTGGTGAATTGAAGGCGCGGGCCCAGCACAGATGGACAGTGGGGGCCTGGCAGCTCACGGAGGATCTGGGCTGGAGGCTGGGCAATTGAATATTGTGGCCCAGACCTGGCCCCCATCCTTGCAAAACCATAGGAAGGGAGAAAAGTAAAGCCAAGTCCCCCTCTTCCTGTGGCATCCAGGAAGACCAGCAGAACTCGCTCAACACGTTTAAAGTCAGCAGGAGACTTTTTTTTCTTTCCTCTCTCTTTTTTTTCCTTTTTTTCTTCCCCCAAGTGAGACAATAAGACGTGGAGTTATGAAAGGTACAGAGACAGATCCAAAGGGGGAGCACAAGGCTAATCCCCAAAACTGAAAAACTGAGACAAATTTCACTTTGCTATTCCACAGAACTGGCATTTTATTATTTATTTGTATTATTATTTTTTCATTATTTTTACTTTTTATTTTATTAGTATTTTTTATTTCTCTTGTTTCTGTTTAGTTTTCTTCGTTTTATTTCTCTGTTTAATTGCATTGTTTGACTGGTTTTCCTTATTTTCTCTATATTGTATTTTAATTTTCCATCTTTCACTTCACTTGTGTTCCAATAACACAAAACTCTTGATCGTGTACTTTCTATTCTGGTTATCCAAATCTTATATTTCTTATCATATTATTGTTGTTCCAGCACTACTATAAATAATTATTGTTCCATACAATTGTAAATACTACACAGCAACCCTCCCTGATCTTACCCCACTTCCCTTTGTTCCTAAGCTTTATCATTGTTCTGGTTAACTCTGTTCTCTCACACACTACACCTACTTTCTATCCTTTACTCTCACTATATCTCATCATGTAACCTTGCACAAGTGCTCTGTTTTCTGGATTCAGCTCACAATCCTCCTCCCCTCTAACAACAGTCTTATCTCTCACCTTTTATAAAAAGTGGTTAGTTGGGTGAAATATCACGGTTAATGCTATACTTATCCAAAGAATCTCCTATCTCTTCTCTACTTGTTGGTACTTTAAATCCCATAGAATACTCTCCCGCTGTCTTAATCCATTTTGCCTACCCCCTGCCACTGATCACAAACAAGAATACTTGGGAGCTGCGAACACCAGTATACCTGTTGGAGAAAAGAACCCACCAACAAAGGAACCACCGAGAGGTTAAAAACACAAGTACAACAAGAGAGCCCACACAAACAGAAGAAAGCGCAAACCTAGGGCGTCTAGACAAGGAGCTCAAAGAGACCATACCACTGAACCCCACAGAATTCCTACCATAGAAGTTCACCCTACAAAGACAGCTAGTAAAGCAAAACATTAGGAAAGTGCAGAAACAAAAAGAGTCACCTAAACTGAGGAGACAAAAAAGAACATGCAATCAAAAGGAATGGAAGACTCCCCACTAAAAGAGCTAAATGAAATGGGATAAGCAAACTATAGATATAGAATTCAAAATAATGGCTATAAAGATGATCAAGGAACTCACAGAAAACTACAAGGAACTGAGTGAGAACTATAAAAGTATGAAAAAGTAAATAGAAACTATAAACAAAAACCAGGAAGAAATGAACAATAAAATCTTGGACATAAAAAACGCACTAGAAGGAATTATAAACAAGATGGATGAAGCAGAGGATCAAATCAGAAATCTGGAGGACAAGGTAGAAAAAAAACACCCAGAAAGAGCAAGAAAAGGAAGAGACTCAGGAAGAATGAAGAGGGGTTAAGAGAAATGCAGGACAACATGAAACGTAATAATATCTGTATACTATGGACACCAGAAGGAGAAGAAGAGCAAGGGATAGAAAACTCGTTTGAGAAAGTAATGATGGAAACCTTTATTAATTTGGTGAGAGAAAAAGTCACACAAATCGAGGAAATACAGAGTCCCAATCAAGAGGAACTCAAAGAGGCCCACTTCAAGACACATCATAATTAAAATGGCAAAATTCCAAGACAAAGAGAGAATCTTAAAGGCAACAAGGGAGAAACAGGCAGTAACATACAAGGGAGCCCGGATAAGACTAGCAGCTGACTTCAATGGAAACACTCCAAGTCAGAAGGGAAAGGCAAGGAATATTCCAAGTAATGAAAACCAAGGTCCTGCCACCGAAGACTACTCTATCCAGAAAGGCTCTCAATTAAAATGGAAGGCTAAATAAGGAGTTTCACAGACAAAAGAAGTCTAAAACAATACACCTCTTCCAAACCAGCTCTGTAAGAGATGCTAAAGGGTCTGCTTTGAGAAAAGGAAAAAAAAGAGTGATAGAGAGAGGAACACAGGTATGAAAAAATGGCAATGAATAAGACCTATCAATAATGACCTTAAATGTAAATGGATTAAATGTTCCAATCAAAATACATAGAATAGATGAATGGATAAGAAATCATGACCCACACATATGCTGCCTACAAGAGACCCACCTTAGAACAAAAGACCTACACAGACTAAAAGTGAAGGGCTGGAAACAAATATTCCAAGCAAATGGACAGGAAAAAAAAAGCCAGGGTAGCAATACTTAAATCAGACAAAATAGACTTCAAAAATAAAGGGCCATAAAAAGAGACCCAGAAGGTCACTTCATAATACTCAAGGGAAGAATCCATC
This sequence comes from Micronycteris hirsuta, assembly GCA_004026765.1. NCBI lineage: Eukaryota > Metazoa > Chordata > Mammalia > Chiroptera > Phyllostomidae > Micronycteris > Micronycteris hirsuta. Next base: position 92,206 of record PVJI01001793.1, on the reverse strand, counting down.
AAGAAGACACAAACATTGTAAATATATATACGCATCCAACATAGGAACACCCAAATACATAAAAATCTTGGAGGACTTCAAGAAAGATACTGACAGCAACACAATAATAGTAGGGGATTTCAACACCCCACTGGCAAAAATGGATAGATCTTCCAAATAAAATACCAAAAAAGATATTGTGGCATTGAACAATGTCCTAGATCAAATGGACTTAACTGATAGACAGAGAGAGCCTTTCATCCCAAAGAAGCAAAATACACATTCTTTTCATATGCACATGGAACATTTTTAAAATAGACCACATGATAGGAAACAAAACAAGCCTCAATAAATTCAAACAAATTGAAATTATATCAAGCATTTTCTCAGACCACAAGGGACTGAAACTAGAAGCCAAACTCAAGGGAAAAACTCAAAAACACTCAAACTCATGGAGATTGAATAGCATGCTATTAATCAATGAATGCGTCAAGAATGAGATCCAAAAAGGCACTGCCAAAATCACCTAGATTTTCTCCTATGTTATCTTCTAGGAATTTTGAACTTTACATTTTGATCTGTGATTCCTTTTGAGTTAATTTTTGATAAGGGGGGAAGGTCTGTGTCTGAATAATTTCTTTTTTATATGTGGATCCCCAGTTGTTCCTGCATTGTTTACCGAAGGAACTCTCTATGCTCCATGGTATTGTCTTTGCTCCTCTATCAAAAGTCAGTTGACTATATTTATGTAGGCCTATTCTGTTCTACTGATCTTGTCTATTCTTTCACTAATACCACACTGTTCTGATTACTGCAGCTTTACAGTAACTCTTAAAAACAGGAAGTGTTAGTCTTCCAACTTTATTCTTCTCCTTTGTGATTGTGTTCGATATTCTGGGTCTTTTGCCTCTCCATATAAATTTTCAATTAACTTTGTCAATATCCACAAAATAACTTGCTGGGGTTTTGATTGAGATTGCACTGAATGTATAAATCAAGTTGAGAAGAACCAATATCTTGACAGTATTGAGTCTTCCTGTCTATTAACATGGAATATCTCTTCATTTATTTAGTTCTTTGATTTCTTTCATCACAGTTTTATAGTTTTCCTCATGTAGATCTTACATATATTTTGTTAGATTTATACCTAAGTATTACAATTTGGGCATACTAATGTTAATGGTATTGTTTATAATTTCAAATTTCTCTTGTTCGTTGCTGATACATAAGAAAGTGACTGACTTTTGTATTTTATCCTTATATCCTGCGACCTTGCTGTAATTTTTCACTAGACCCGGGAGTTTATTGATCCATTTTTTCTAATTTTCTACACAGACAATCACATCATCTGCAAACAATGTCAGTTTTATTTCTTCTCTCCCAATCTTGTTTATTTCCTTTTCTTGTTTTACTGCATCACCTAGAACTTCCAGTGTAATGTTGAAAAGCAGTGGTAAGAGGGCACATCCATATCATGTTCCTAATCTTGTGGGAATGCTTTGACTTTCTCACCTTTAAGTATGATGGTAGCTGAGGATTTTTTGTACATAATCTTTATCAAGTTGAAGAAGTTTTCCTCTATTCCTAACTTAGACTTTTTGTCATGAATGAGGGTTGGATTTTATCAAATACTTTTTTGCATTTATTAATATGACCATGTGATTCTTCTTTTGCCTGTTGATGTGATAGGTTACATTAATTGAGTTTTGTTTACCCATTCATCCAGTGATGGATATTAGGTTGCTTCTACCTTTTTACTATTGTGAACACTGCTGCTATGAACACTAGTGTACAAATATCTGTTCAAGCCCCTGCTTTCAATCCTTTTGGGTGTATACTTAGAATTACTGGAACACATGGTAATCTCATATTTTGTGTTTTGAGAACACCATACTGGTTCCATAGCAGTGGTACCAGTTTACATTCCCACCAGTAGTGCACAAGGGTTCCAATTTCTACACATCCTGTGAACACTTGCTGTTTCCTTATTTTTTTTTATAAAAGTCATAGTGTGAAGTGGTATCTCATTATAATACTAATTTGCATTTCCCTAATCATTAGTGATCTTAAGAGTGGAATTTTTTTGTTTGCTTTTTTAAACCAAACACCTAGGTGATTCTGATATAGGTGGCCAGTCAGAAGATTCCACTTTTCACAAAACACTGATCCTGTATTAGTTAGGCGTTCCTCAAAATAGAGAAGAAGTGAACACAAAGTTGACTCAAAAAGCAATTTTCAAAAGAAGGCAGGCTGAAAGAGCCCCTAATGGCCAAATCTGAAATATTGAACAATAAATGAAATAAATAACAACAGTATTATATTAAATATTTCTGTGTCCATCAAACTCTTAACACATACCAAAGATGAAAAAAACCTAAGGCCCATCTTTAACCTGTTAAAACACATACAGGCCTTTTCCTAAAGACTTTGTAAGAATTTGCTTTGTTTAATTGGGGCTCCTAATCATATGAAATAATACCTTAACAATTCTGTAACCTCCTTAGGAGCAGGAGATGTATCTTTTTAAACTCTGCATCCTTAACCTACCACTCAATAAACTGATGTATAGGATAGGGCAAAAGTAGGTTTACAGTTGTGAGTATGTGCAAGTTTATTCTTGTATTATTAATTAATTATTATATTATCCTCCAGACAAACAACTGTAGATCTACTTTTGCCCCACCCTATATTCAGTGAAATATCAAATATCATCTGAAAATATAATTTTCTAAAAATCTATAGTTTATAATACCTTTTAAGTGAAGAATATTAAGTATATCAAACAATAAAAATGTACTTCCAGTCAAGATGGAGGCACAGGCCGACATGGCTTGCCTCTTCGCACAACCACATCAAAATTACAACTAAAATACAGAACCACCATCACTCAGAAACGTCAAAAATTGAGTTGAATGGAATTCTGACCACCACAGAATTAAAGAAACCACATCCATCCAGACTGTTAGGAAGGGTGCAGGTGCGGAACAGGGGGCTCCTCACCCACGTGTGGTTGTTAAAAATTCAGGAGGGATATCTCAGGAGCCAGGAACCCTAGCTCCAAACCAGTCCCCCAAGCCTAGGGTTCCAGTGCCAGGAAGATAAGTCCTCAAAACTTCTGGCAGCAAAAAAAAAAACAGTGGGGATTGAATCAGTGGAAGAAACTTCTAGAGCCCCAAGCAGTTCCTCTTAAAGAAGCCACGTGGACTCACCTACTCAGACTCACCCCATCTGAGCTCTAGCACTGGAGCAGCAGCTTGAAAGGCACCAGTGGTGTACAGGGAGAAAGTGAAATGCCTGGCATCAAGGAGAGCAGAGGCCATTGTCTCTTTTCCAAACCCTCCCCTGACAAAGCCAGCAAGCTGGTGCCATATCTGAGACTCCATCAACTTGGCTAACACTGACCCACCTAGGAGATTCCCAGAGACTTAGCCCCACGTAACTTAAGAGTACACACAAGCTGCTTTTCCATATGAATGGCTGGTTTTGGCTCATGCTTCACAACTTTCTAAATCCTATTAAACATACAAGAGCTGGCTTCAGTGAGCCCCCGGCCCAGCACTAGCAGCAGCCAGCTAAGATTCACAGTTTAGCTTCACCTGGGTATCTCTAGGCCCAGCACAAGTAGCAGCCATCTCAGATTGCTTTGTAGCTCAGGCAGGGTGGCCCCTGGCAAAACACAGGTGTGGGCTGACCTTGTCCTGAACCCCCCAGGAAATCCCAGGGCCAATGTACCTAGTGGACAAGTACAGATCACCTTGGAGCACCACCACCCTGCCCCTACACAGCTGATCTCCATGGAAGGCAGAGGTTGGTGGTAAGTGGTCACAGCCAATCCTTGCAGCTGACTGGCCTAGGTAAATCCCTCCCACTGATCTGTCAACAGCAACCAAGGCTCAACTACAAGAAGAGGGTGTCTCAGCCTATACAGAAGGCACACCTCGAGTACCCAGCTTGGGTTGATAGGGGAGGCTGTGCCACTGGACCCTGCAGGACACTTACTGTACGTAGTAAGAACACTTACAACATGAGGCTACATTACTAAGACACGGAGTCAAAGCAGCTCTACTTAATTAACAGAAACAAACACAGGGAGGCTGCCAAAACAAGGAGACAAAGAAACATGGCCCAAATGAAAGAACAGATCAAAACTCCAGACAAAGAGTTAAACAAAATGGAGATAAGCAATGTTCAAATGTATAGTTCAAAACACTGGTTATAAGGTTGCTCAAGGAACATAGTGAGGTCCTCAGTAGCATAAAAAAGACCCAGTCATAAACAAAAGATACACTAATTGAAATAAAGAACAATTTACAGGGAAACAATTTAGAGTGGATGAAGCCGAGAATCAGATACATGATTTGGAACATAAGGAAGCAAAAAACAACCAATCAGAACAAGAAGAAGAAAAAGGAATCCAAAACAAAGAAGACAGCCCTGGCTGGTGTGGCTCAGTGGATTGAGCACTACCCTGCAAACCGAAGGGTGCCCTTTAGATTCCTGGTCAGGGCTCATGCCTGGGTTGCTGGCCAGGTCCCCAGTTGGGGGCATGCAAGAGGCAACCAGTTGATGTACCTCTCACACATTGATGTTTCTCTTCCTCTCTTTGCATCTCTCTAAAAATAAATAAATACAATCTTTAAAAAAATAAAAAAGAAAGAGGCTAGCATAAGCAGCCTCTGGCATAACTTCAAGAGGCCCAACATGCACATTATAGGGGTTTCAGAAGGAGAAGAGAAAGAGCAATAAACTGAAACCTATTTGGAAAAGTAATGAAAGAAAACTTCCCTAATTTGGTGAAGGAAATAGATAATGGAAGTCCAGGAAGCACAGAGTCCCAAACAAGATGGATGCAAAGAGGCCCATGCTAAGAGATATCATGATTAAAATGCCAACGTTAAAGATAAAGAGAGAATCTTAAAATCATCAAGAGAAAAAAAGGTACTTACCTACAGAGGAGTTCCCATAAGACTGTCATCTAATTTCTCAAAAGAAAGTTTGCAGGCTAGAAGGGATTGGCAAGAAATATTCAAAGTCATGAAAAGCAGGGACCTACAGCCAAGATTGCTCTGCCCAGCAAAGCTATCATTTAGAACTGAAGGGCAGATAAAGAGCTTCCCAGACAAATAAAAACTAAAGGAGTTAATTATCACCAAATCATTATTATATGAAATGTTAAAGGGACTTACTTAAGAAAAAGAAGATCAAAACTATGAACAATAAAATGGCAATACAAACAAATCTATCAACAATTGAATCTAAAAAGCAAACTAAGCAAACAAGAAAAACAGAGACAGAATCAGGGATTCAGAAAGCATTTTGATGGTTGCCATATGGGATAGGGGTAGGGGAATGGGTGAAGAGGTGAGGGGATTAAGAAGTACAAATAGGTAGTTACCGAATAGCCATGAGGATGTAAAGTACAGTATAGGAAATGGAGTAGCCAAAGAACTTATACAAATGATCCATGGACAAGTACAATGGTGGCGGGGTTGCCTGAGGGACTCGGGCATGCTGGTTGGAGGAGAGCAAAGGGGGAAACATCAAGACAACTGTAATAACATAATCAATAAAATATAATTTAAAAAACAATAAAAATGTACTTTTGAAGAAAAATGTTGAATATTCCTGGCTAGTAGCTTAATTGCTTCAATCATCTAGATTTAAATCAAAATATGCCCTAACATATAAAAAGTTATTTTCTCTTCTATTATATGTTCCTGAAATAACGAATCACCTGTGTAGTAGGTCCTAGTAAACTATACTAGTAAAGTCAATTTTTAGTGTTTTCTCAGCAAGGAGTCACATTTACATGTCTATAGCAAAGTATTAGCAATCCAAATGACTTAGTGCCACTTTCACTTCCACTAAACACAGGTGGGGCCAGAGTGTGACACACAGGTGCTAAGTCGATGTTTTTGATTGCAGTGACAGGTACAAGCAATTCTACTCAGGGATTCCTATTTTCCCATTAAAAAACAGAGATGTGTTCTGCCAGTAGGTTTTTACTAAGATAATTTAACACAATATGTAATTTATTTGCTAAGAATTCAGAAGAAACAGCATGCACAAAAGCCCAACACAGGAGGCTGGTTTAGAGAAACAAATGGAAGGACTTCAGTGTGGCTAGAACAGATTTGGCAGAGAGTTTGGAGATGAGATCAAAGAGACAGTAGGAGGCTAAATCACTTAAGGACTTGGACTTCGAGTGCGAGGGAGTGGCAATGACGGGAAGCCAATGAGAAGGCCTTTAGAGACCTCTTCCAAGATTATACTGTTACTTTTAATTCAGGGGAGGAAAAAGTTCATTGCTATAGTTTCAGATCCCACACTGCAAATAAAAGTTACCACTTGTGAGGTCTGATGTCAAAGAAAAATATTCATAATATTTTAAAAAGCTGTTCAATATATCTTCCCCTTTCCAACTATTTACATGCATGAGGCAGATTTTCCTCAAATAGTTCAACTAAAACAGCATATTATAGCCGACTGACTGTAGAAGTTGATGGAATCCAGATTTATTCTATTAGGCCAGACACTAAAGTGATTTGCAAAAACGTGAAACAATGACACTAGCTAATTGTTTTTGTTTTGGAAAATAATTTTAATTAAAATGGTATAGTTGTTAATGTGTAATGCTTATTATTTTTAAATATATTAAATTTTTGTTTTATTTTTTACAATACAAATTCATGGGTATAACCCATATAAACAATGCTTTTTAGGAGCCTCAATAATTTTTTAAGAGTGTAAATAGGTCCTGAGATCAAAAACTTAAAAACTACTGATTTACCAATCTAAAACATCCTGGAGTAGCATTCCCCAATCACCATTAATAATTTTGGTGGCCACCTTTGTCAAGTTAACTACAGCAAATTTATTTACATATAATTTAGTCAACCACACACATCATCTGTGTTCCCACAATGAAACCCCAAACCATAAACCTTTTGGTCCAGTGACTTTTAAAACTTTTAGGGTGGACAGGGAAAATCCCAAGAGAAATGTACACTGAACCACAATATAATACATAAAAAGTGAAGCTACCCTGATTGAATCAGTGTCGTGAGTTCTGCATCAAGTTCATCCATCCCCTCTGTTATCAGGAAGCACCACTAAAGCACTTCTTAGAAGTACACAGACTACAGTTTCAAAATCTTTAAACTGCTGCTCAAATTTGCTGCTTACAAGACTCTCAGAAAGCTTCTGCCATTGTTTCAAAGTAATCATTTTCTACTTCTATGCATCTATATAGAGAATCACCAAATTGTTAAATCTCATAGAGAACTCCCAGGCCAACAGCATGTCTAAGGATTCTTGAGAAACAACTTACAGACTGGTGAATAGATTGACTTAATCTGAAAAGACTTCCTGGAGAAGGAGACACATGATAAGGCAAGCAAAAAAGGCTTAGCTCAGATGGGAGAGGTTCAATCAGGAAGGTTCAATCAGTGAGGCATGCTTCCAGGGTTAATAAGGAAGACTAGCTGCCAGGCAGTACGTGACTCTCAAGCACCAGAGTTTTGCAGGTTACATTCAATAGTCTGTATTTAAGCCCTGATCAGTGTGGCTGTCGTTGGTGTGTCATCCTGCACAGCTAAAGGTTGCTGGTTCGATTCCCAGTTAGGGCACATGCCTGGGTTGCGGGCCTGGTCCCTGGCTGTGGCATGTCCAAGAGGCAACCGATTGATGTTTTTCTCTCACATCGATGTTTCTCTCCTTCTCTTTCTCCCTCCCTTCCCCTCTAAGAATACATAAAATCTTTTTTATAAAGATTTGTATTTAAGACATTGAAGTAACTCTCCATTCTGAACCTAGGGCAGACGTGCATTTATTACTTTACTAGGTTCCCTAATGCTAGGCAAAGTTTAAAAGGTGAAAACTCACCAAGCCTGAAGCCTTAATAAGAAAACTCGCTTCCAAAAAAAACATCATTCTAGTTCCACATAATCTGAGATTGACATAGGACTGGGCTGTGTCACTGTTCAAAGATGATAGAGAGGAGTCAATGAGTTTTAACAGTGAGGCAGAAAAATTATTGTAGCAGCATTGCAGAATGGTTGGAATAGGCTGTAGGCTGTAGAGAAGGCTAGGCATGAGCTGACCAAGAACAATTAGGAAATGATTTCAAAATCAGTCAGCGATGCTTTCATAATCTATTTTTAGTATTTAGTAATATTTTAAAATATTTTTAATCCTCACTCAAAGATATTTTTATTGATTTTAGAGAGAGGAAGGGGGAGAGAGAGAAACATCAATGTGAGAAAAACATAGATCAGTTGCCTCCCATATGTGCCCCAACTGGGGATTGAACCCACAACCTAGGTATGTGCCCTGACTAGGAATTGAACCCAAAACCTTTTGGTCTATGGAACGACGCTCCAACCAACTGAGCCATCCAGCCAAGGCTGTTTAATAGTATTTTCTACGCTTTTTATACTTGGTGCCTGAGAAGCTAGCTGTTTATGTGGAGTTACCTATTTGGCTACTCAAACTCCTATGAAAGAAACAATGCAGATCACCTAATGTAAGGGAAAAAATGCCTATTAAGTGTAAAGGGCTAAATGAAAAAGATATTTTAATATTCTGTAATTATTAAAATGAACATTTAGTAGCCTGTAACCTTGACTGGGGAAAGCAAGACTATCTTTCTCCTTAACACCTTTCATACCGCTCACGAGTTTTCTCGTGTTTTGCTCACGAGTTTTCTCGTGTTTCGCGTGCCATCTGTTTAGGACTGCTCACAAGTTTTCTAATTATAAAATGTTATAATTATTGAAAAACAACACCTAAAGTGCATTATGATCTGTAGTTATGATGATTTAAAAAATAACATGCAGTTTGCCCAAAAACGTGCAGTCCCTGGCGTATCTTAGAGATTTCTATGTGGTACGAAATGTGTTTAGAAGATGTGGCCAGGGAGATTTTTAAAAGAGGGTAGGGAAAGCAGCTTTATACTTTTTCTGTAAGACATCCATTCCTCATCACTCCCTCTGAATTCTGTAATAGGTATAAGATGTCTCCAAGAAACTATTAACCTGCTCACTGTATTCCATTTGACGTGAGTTTATTCATGGAAACCTATCCCACATCTCATTAACACATGTCCTCTAACATTCATCATCTCCATCACATATTTTCTTTAAGAACAGAAGAGAAGAGATATCTACAAGGGGAAATGTTGGGCAAAGAGTACAAAGGGCCCCATCACAGAGCCAATCTATAAAGCTTGGAAGGAGGTTTCGGCTGTTGTTCGGTTGGTTGGTTTTTTACCTACTGGAGCTCAAGGAAACCTTTGTCAAAACACTATCAGAATACAAACTAAAAAACAGAGGCTTCAGTGACTACACACACCAAAGAATACAATCTTTGACAAAATAGCTTAGGAAAGTCACTAAATAAACACTAATACAGCCTTCAAAAATCAAGCAATGATAGCAAGCCCTGGGGAACACAAAGAACATGATTTCAAGAGTTACCACATTATAATACTCAAATGTCCACTTTTTTAAAAAAATCACTAAGCATACAAAAAAAAAAGGAAATTAAAGTATGGCACATTCAAACAAACAAAATTGACAGAAACTGTCCTGGAGGAAGTCCAGACATCAAACTAAGGAGATAAAAATTTTATAACAACTAACTAGAATATGCTCAAAGAGCTTACAAAAAAAAGTGAACAGACTAAGGCACCTGTGGAACAACACCAAGGAGATCAAAACATGCATTATGGAAGTTCCAGAAGAAGAAGAGAAAGGTACAGAAACAACAGTTGAAAAACTAATGGCTGAAAACACCCCAAATTTGATGAAATACATGAATCTACAAATCCAAAAATTTCCATAAAATCCAAGCAGGATAAATTTCAAGAGACGTACACTAAGACACATTATAAGCAAACTGTCCAAAGACAAAGAGAGAACCTTAAAAGTAGTAAGAAAAGGAACTCTTCAGGTACAAGGGAGCCTCAATAAGATTAGCAGATCATTTCTCATCAGAAACAATGGAGGCCAGAACACAGTAGAATGGCATATTTTTAGTGCTGAAAGAAATCTGTCAACCAAGAAATCTATATCTGGCAAAACTGTCCTTCAAAATAAGATACAAATTTAGATGTTCAAAGATAAACAAAAGCTGAGGGAGTTCACTACCATTCTACCCGCCTGAAAATAAATCTTAAAAAGAGTCCTTCGGGTTGAAATGAGAGGACCCTAAACAGCAACTCAAAGCCACCTGAAGAAATAAAGGTCTCCAATAAAGGTAAACGCACTGACAAATATAAAAAGGTAGTATTATTGTATGTCTAGTTTGTAACTCCACTTTGTATTTCTCCTGTTACACTCCCATTACAAAAAGAAAGGAAGGAAAGAAGAAAGGAAGGAGGAAAGGAAGGAAGGGAGAGAGGGAAAGGCATCCATCCATAATGTAAAGGAAAAGTAAAACTATTTTTGCTATTTGTAATGACATAATCCTGTATATAGAAAAATAAATACCAAAGAATCCACAAAAAAGTTACCAAAGCTAGTAAACTAATTCAGCAAAGTTGCAGGACAAAACTAACACATAAAATTTGTGTTTCTATATACCTACAATATCCAACCTGAAAATTTGTAATGTAATTCCTTTAGCAGCTAGAAGAATTATATATAACATCTAAAAGAATAAAATATCTAGGAACAGATTAAATCAAGGAGGTGGAAAACTTTTATCCTGAACAATACAAAACATTGTGAAGAAAAAGACGATCTAAATAAATCTAGATCTAAAGACATCCTAAGTTTCATCAGGAGGAAGACAATGTTGTCAATACTGTACTACCAAAACAATCTATAGATTCAATGCAATCCTTATCAAAATTGCAATAGCCTTTTTTTTGCAGAAATGGAAATGCCAATTCTCAAATTTATATGAAATTGCAAAGGGCCCTAAATAGCCAAAAAAAAATTAAAAAAAAAAAGGAAGGCACTTCCTGATTTCAAAACTTAATACACAATTCTACAGTAATCAGTGTGGTAGTGTCATCAAGATAGACACATAGACCAATGGAATAGAATTATGGCTCCAGAAATAAATTTGTGCATTACAGTCAACGACTGATTTTTGACAAAGGTGCCAAGTCTATCCTATGGATAAGGATCAATTCATTCAACAAATGGTGCTGGAACAACTGGATTTCCACATGCTCCCCCTCAAAAAAAAACAAAAAACAAAACAAAACAAAAAAAAAACCCAAGTGAAATTGGACACCTAATTCACACCAAATACAAAATTGAAACAAAAATGAATCAATGACCTAAATACATAAAAGCTAAAACCATAAACTTCTTAGAAGAAAATTTAAGGGTAAATCTTCATGACTGTGGATCTGGCAATGGATTCTTAGCTCTGACACCAAAAGAACAACCAATGAAAGAAAACAACTTTTAAACTGAACTTTATCAAAATTAGAAACTTTTGTGTGCAGGACATTATCAATACACTGAAAGACAACTTTTTTGGTTGGGTTTGAATGTGAGACAATATTTATAAGTCATACATCCAATAAGGGTCTAATATTAATAATATATAATTATCTCCCAAAATTCAACAACAAAAATACAAGCTAATTTAAAAATGGGCAATAAACCTAAATAGACATTTCTCCAAAGAAAATAAACAAATGACTAACAAGCACATGTAAAGATGCTTAACATCATTAGTCATTAGGGAAATACAAATTCAAACCAAGAGCACAATGAGGTCATTTCACACCAACTAAGATGGCAATTAAAAATATATTTAACAAATGTAGGTGAGGATAGAGAGAAATTGCAACCTTTGGGCCCTGCTGGTAGGAATGTAAAATGGTGCAGCTGCCGTGGAAAACAGTATGGCAGTTCCTCTAAAAGCTAAACATAGCGTTACCAAATGACCCAGAAATTCTATTTCTTGCTATGTACCCCAAAGAATTGAAAACAGGGCCTCAAACAGCTACTTATATACCAGTATTTATTGTAGCATTATTCACAGGAGCCCAAAGGAAGAAATGACTCCACAGATAAGTGGATAAACGAACATGGTAAATATGTACAGTAAAATATTAGTTAGCCTTAAAAAAGAATGAAATTGATATATACTACATGAATAAACCTTGAAGACATTATGCTACATGAAATAAGTGAGATGCAAAATGACAACTATTGTACTATTCCACTTATATTTAATATACAGAAAAGGCAAATTCATAGGGACAGAAAGTAGATGAGAGGTGACCAGGAGCTGGGGGAAGAGAAAGTGGGGAGTTATTGCTTAATGTGTACAGAGTTTCTGTTTGGGATGATGAAAACCTTTTAGTAGTAATGGTTGCACAACACTCTGAGTGCAGTTATTGGCACTGAATTAATACACTTAAAAATACTTAAAATGGCTAATTTTATGTAAAATATGTATTTTTATAATAAAAAATTTAAAAAAAGTTATTCAGTGTATGCACAGAAATCAGAATCCTACCCAAGTTTTTACACAAAATACTTGCATGTAATTATCAGGAAGGGCAATCCATTACAAATTATTGGGCCATACACAGAAATCAATTTATGGGCAAATGGTTTAGATTATAAGTAAAATAGAAAATGAGATCTGTCTATATAGAAAGGGAAAATTGTTTTGCTAACTATAAAATAATAACTGGAATTTAAGTTAGCTTATTACGAAAAGTCTGTTAATTAAAATACCAAAACTTTAAACTACTTCTTTTCTCCAATGTACACCCCCATCTTCAACTCTAATGGAAGGTTTCCAGAATTTGACTTTATGAGAAAGTTCTTTTACTGATTTGTTTTCTCCTGCCTCTGAGGTAGCCCAGCCTAAAAAGGAAAGTCAGGAAGCAGGCATCTTCATGGCTACATGGACGCACCACTCAGGCACTACTGAAGTGCCTAAAGTGTTCCTGATTCACTAGTTCACACAGTAATAATACGGGTATCATCTGCATTGTTTCCTTTTGTCTTTATTGCTTTGTTTGTGGTTTTGTACCAAGGTTTAATTATGAAATAAACTTCAATATGAAATGTAAACTTTATTTGATAACTACTAAAGCAAACTGTACTATTAATGTCAGTAATTAACTTTTGACTTTTAGAACTTATTTTAAGATTTTTTTTTAAGCACAAGAAGTTTGGGGAAAACAAATTACCCACTCTAAGTGGAGAAAGACTATAATTCAATTATCCTGAATCAGGCAATTTATAGCCAGAAATCACCCTGGTTGGCTATGAGAATGAGCCTCTCAGATCTCTACTACAAGGAATATAATTGACTGAGGGCTCCAGCTGGTGCACTCTGACATCCATCACTGCGTTTGAGCGGAGGCCACACTTCTCACCCGCCGCTCCCAGTCAATGACTGAGCAGAGCAGGCATGCATACTAAGGCAGGCATGCATACATACTAAGGCAAGCCTGTCCTGGGTTTGAGGAATTCCTGTGATAGGCAACTTTCACTCAAGGACTTCCTGAGGCCTTAGTGAACAGCAGTCTAAGACACTTTCACCTGGAGTTCCTTCCTTCCTCATCTCTCTCCTTCACATAGAGTCCAACTTGCCTCATGGCCTGACAATTCTCCTGACCTCCATCCTCATTTCCTCTTACAAGTCCTTCCAATAAATTTCTTGCATGCTTGATCCATCTTGACATCTGCTTCTCCCTTGAAGCATGTTGTTTTTTTAGTCTAGCCATTTAAAAGGAGTCCTCACTAAAATACATAGCATTTGTTTCCCTATTTGCTAAAATAAAATATATTGAAAGTGACAATTCAATGCCTCTTGACTGGTGAGGATCTCAACTAAGACTCACCTAACTCCATACATTAGTAGTATATTCTTGAGGGGACAGACTCAGAACCACATGCGATTTGACAAATATGCACTAAGCACCTGCTGTACATGAGAAATATGTTAAGCATTATAGGGAATACAAAGGTGAGAAGGAACCTATTCTTGCCCTTGACTAACTCCCAATATAGAGGAGGAGAGAAGCCACAGATACAAACTTGAAAGAGCAGACTGCCATTAAATGCTAAAATTAAGGTATATAGTACTAAGGAAATGAAGAGGTTCATTTTACTTAGGGGATGGACTTGTGGTAGAAAGTCTTTGTAGAGGAGGTGGTATTTGAATTGTACTTTGAAAGGCATCGTTAGAGCCTTCAGTTTAATACCTGCCTATAATTAACGAGCACAGTCCAGCAAAGATGCCTCCTATCCTTGCCATACTCAGCTACCCCCAAAGTATAAATCTGTCCTATCACAATTTTCTCACCACCTCTCTTTCCCAGAGTACTGATGGTTTTTCTTAGTTCCCTTCCAAGTGTACTCCTTTCCCAGCATTCTCTCTTTCACCGCCACTATCACTTAGACTTCTAACCCAGAAACCTGGGAATCAGCTTTGACTCCTTTCTCTCACACTAGCCCATCTAATTCTAAAATCTGCCCACTTTCTCTATCCCCACAGCTATTGCCCTAGTCAAGACTACCATTATCCCTTCTTCGAATTGCTGCAAAACCTCTTTACTGGCCTTCTTACCTACAGTTCTGCTGCCATTTAATACCTGCTCTACAGGGGATTGACGCTCTGCATAGGATTGACACTCTACAGAGCAGACAGTGACCCTTCAAAATTCCTACGGAATTGTCAATACCCTGCTTCCAACCCTGAGGTGGTTCCCTATTGCTCACAAAATAAAATGCAGTAATTTGGTTCACAAGACTCAGTCCCACGGTCCTGACTCCAGCTACATAGGACTTCTTAAATGCTGAGCTCTTCTTGGACACCAAGCCACCACAGATCCTTGGAGCATACTTCCTCCTCATGCTCACATAGCTAATTCCCACTTCTACTTAAAATGTTATCTTCATCACTCCCAAATATAAACACACAAGGACAATCTTCTAGCCTCCTATTGCCACCCAAGACCATTATTTCTCAGCCCTTTCCTTTAGGACCTCTCTTTCCATTAACTCCTGCCTTTAAAATCCTCACATTTTTATGCAGCAGAACCTTTTTTTTCAAATGCAATCCTATGCAGAGTGTCAATACGTAAAAGGGCTGAGCTTCTCAACTTAAAGCAAGGGGTTTTGAAGCCCTCTTCATTCAGCCACCGTGTCTCCTACAATCGAAGGTCCAAGACAATTAGAACACCACTTTACTGTATCATACTGCCTACTCAAAGGAAGCAACGCAGTGTAAAGAGCTCTCTTTAAAGATAGACAGGTTCACATCCTAATTCTCCTTATAAGATCTTGAGCAATTTGCCTCTCAGGATCCATTTCATCAGCTGTAAAACCCAGCAGTAAAAATTCACCACCTTGCAAAGTCAGTGGGTAGAATAGAGATAAGTATGTAAAGTACAAAGCAAAGTGCCTAGAATACTGCCACATAGCAGGAACTCAACAAAATTCTATCTGCTATGGTCTATCCAGGAACTGTAAGGTTGTTGTACATTCAAAAATCAATCGGTGCAATTTACTATATTGAGAGAATAAAGAAGGAAAACCTTAAGATCATTTTAACAGACATAGAAAAATCATTTGATAAAATTAAAACCCGTTTATGGCTTAAAAAAAACCCCAAACCCTCAGAAAACTATAAACGAAAGGGGAATCCTCAATCTGACAAAGGGCACTGAAGAAACTAAGAATTAACATCACACTTAGTGGTGAAATAAGACATGCTTCTTCCCTTAAGAGCAGGAAAATGGCAAAGATGACCATTTGTAATGGAACTCCTAGCCAGTAAAATAAATCAAGAAAAATAAATAAATAAATAAATAAATAAATAATCAGGCTGTCTCTATTTGCAGATGATATAATTATGTAAAAAAAAAAAATTCTATGGAAACTACAAAACAACTACCAGCGAGGTCAAAGAATACAAGCTCAATATACAAAAATTGACTGTATATTTATGTAGTCATATCAAACAATTAGAAAATAATTTTTAAAACAACTTATAATAACATCAAAAACCAAAATATTTAGGATTAAACTTAACCTAAGATATGTAAGATTTCTACATTGAAAACTACAGTGTTGCTGAGAGAAATTAAAAAGTCTAAATAAATGTAGAGATATACCATATTCATGGATTCAAAGATTTAATATTATTAAAATGTTAATTCCCCCAAGTGATCTATAGGTTCAATGCCATCACAATCAAAATCTCACAAAGATTTTTTGGCAGACATTGACAGGTGGGTTCAAACTCTATATTGAAATGCAAAATCCAAAAACAATAAAACAATATTTTAATAGAAGAACAAAATAGAAATGCTTACACTACCTAACTTCAAGATTTACTATAAATCTACAGTAATCAATAGTGTGGTATTGGAGTAAAGATAAATAGAGAGATCAGTGAAACAGAATGGAGAGCCTAGAGATACATACACGTTTCTTACATATAACACATTTAAATATATATTTGCATAAACAAATATTATATATTCATTTAATTTTCACAAAAAACCATCAATACGATGAAATAGGGAAAGGAAAGCCTTCAACAAATAGTTCTAAAATAACTACATATCAGCATTAAAAATTTAATCCAAAGCCCTGACTGGTGTGGGTCAGTTGGTTGGGCATCATTCCACAAAGTGAAAGGTTGCCAATTTGATTCCTGGTCAGGGCACATCCCTGGGTTGTGGGTTCAGTCCCCGGGTTGGGGCACACACAAAAGGCAACTGATTCATATTTCTCTCTCACTCCGATGTTTTTATCCTTCTCTCCCTTCCTCCCCCCTCTTTAAAAATAAATACTTTTTTAAAATTTTTAAAAAATAAAATAACTTTAAAAATGAGTCTCAATTCTTACCTCATTATACACAACAATTAATTTGAAATGGACCATGGATTACGTAAGATAAAACTATAAAGCTTTTAGAAAACAGGGTTAGGAGAGTATCATCCTGACCTAGTGGTAGGCAAGGGGTTCTTGGATACAGAGAGCAATAATCTTAAAAGAAGAAAAACAGATAAATTTGACTCTGTCAGCCTTGGTAGGTGTGGCTCAGTTGGTTGGAGTGTCATCTATGGTAACCAAAAGGTTGAGGGTTCCATTCCCCATTGGGGTACACGCCTGGGTTGCAGTTCTGTCCCCCAGCCCAGAGGTAGATCCCAGGTTAGAGCACAAATGGGAGGCAACCAAGTGATGCTTCTCTCTCGCATTGATGCTTCTATCTCTCCCTTCCTCTTTCTCTAAAAAGCAATGAAAAAATGTCCTTGGGTAAGGAAAAAAAATCGACTGTATCAATATTAAAAACTTGTACTCATCAAAAAACACCATTAGAAAAATGAACAGACAAGCCACAGGCTGGAAGAAAAAATTCACAAAACATATTCCTAATAAAACACAGTTATCCGGGATATATAACTCAATACTAAATACTCTTACAACTAAATATAAAAAGAAAAACCCAATTTTTTAAGTGGGCAACATATTGATGCAGACACTGCCCAAAGGAAGATATACAAATGGTCAATAAGAATATGAATAAGTGCTCAATGTCATTTGTAATCAGGATAATGCAAATTAAAACCACAATGAGTTACCACTATACACCATCACAATGACTAAAAGGCTAGTAACACCAAATATTGGCAAGGATGTCAAGCAAACACAACTCTCATACATTGTTGGTACGAATGCAAAATAGGTACAACCACTTTGAGAAAAGGTCTAGTAGTTTCTTCTCCTGGTATTTACCCAAGAGAAATGAAAACATCTGTCTACAAAAGGAAACAGACTTGCATAAGAATATTCAAGGCAGCGTTATCCATAATACCCCAAACTGGAAACCTCCCAGGTAACCATCTACTTGATAAATGAACTGACTGACATATTTATATGATAGAAAAAAAGAACTGAATTCTTCATCAACACAAGCTCAAAGCCTTACCAAAAATATATACTGTATGATTCTATATATGACCTTCTAGAATAGACAGATCTATGGTAGAATGATAAAAGATGAGAACAGCATTTGCTTCTGGGAGGTGGGGACAGGGAATGACTGAAAGGTACATGAAGGAAATTTTCCAAGGGACAGTAATATCTGATATCTTGGTAGAAGTTTGGGTTGCATTCATTTTTTGAATACTCGTTAAATGGCAAAATTAATATTTATATATTCCATTGCATATAAATTTTACCTAATAAACAAAAAGTACCATAAACAAATATTGAACTCTAGTTAATGACATGCATGCTGAAATGTTTAAGGGTAAAGTATTCTGATGTCTGCAACTTACTTTGAAATGCACCCTAGTGCACTGTCGGTGCGAATGCAGACTGGTGCAGCCACTGTGGAAAACAGTATGGAATTTCTTCAAAAAAATTAAAAATGGAACTGCCTTTTGCCTCAGCAATTCCACTGCTGGGACTATACCCTAAGAATCCCAAAACACCAATTCAAAACAACTTATGCACCCCTGTGTTCATAGCAGCGCTACTTACAATAGCCAAGTGCTGGAAACAGTTTAAGTGTCCATCAGTAGATGAGGAGATCAAAAAACTGTGATACATTTACACAATGGAGTACTACACAGCAGAAAGAAAGAAGAAACTACTACGTTTTGTGACAGCATGGATGGAACTGGAGAATATTATGCTAAGTGAAATAAGCCTGTCAGTAAAAAAGAAGTACCATATGATCTCACTTATAAAAGGAATCTAATGAACAAAATAAACTAACAAGCAAAACAGAACCAGAGGCATGGAAACATGGAACAGACTGACAGTAGCCAGAGGGGAGGAGGGCAGGGGATAATGGTGGAAAGAAGGGGAAGGGACTAGTCAAAGAACATATACAAATGACCCATGGACATGGACAATGGTGTAGGGAGTGACTGGGAGCCGGGGCTGGGCTGGGTGGAGGAGGGCAAAGGAGGGGAAACTGGGACAACTACAATAGAATAACAGTAAAAAAGTTAAAAAAAAAGAAATACATCAAAACATAAGATTGAGCCCAGCTGGTGTAGCTCAGTGGATTGAGCGTGGGCTGGGAACCAAATGTCCCGGTTCGATTCCCAGTCAGGGCACATGCCTGGGTTGCAGGCCAGGTCCCTGGTGAGGGCCATGTGAGAGGCAACCATACATTACTCTTTCTCCCTCCTTTCTCCTCTCTCTAAAAAATAAATAAATAAAATCTTAAAAAAAAACCCATAAGATTGATTGGTGAATGAATGGAGGAATGGATAAGTGTGTGCTGGGTATATGAGTATTTACAATTCTTTCAACTTTTCTACATACTTAAAATTTTTCATAATAAAGTGTTGGATAAAAAAACTTGATCACATGACAAAAAAATTAAAAAATGAAGTACAGTTTTTTTTTCTATTCCATCTACAGCTACAATAGGTAATACATTATAGGGAGTGGGGAGTAGCTGCCACTTTCACCATTATTTGGTTAAAGCATCCTCACTGCCATGACTTCTGGACCTCTCTGCCACTGCTGGAACATAGCCTGCCTCGCCACGCAATACATTACATAATCCTTGTGGACTTCATCATCATCCACGTACGCAACTCATCATTCAACACACCAACTTCAGAGCTTCTAGTTACCTAATCTCCTTAACCTCTGGAATCTTAAAACCCCAAAACAGAATAATCATCACCTCTAACCATAGTCCCCTGTCTGTTCCCAATACTCTCCACTTCCAATGCATCACGACTTCTAATCCATGGAGCCCTCGTTTATACCTCCATTACTTCTCTTGTACTTTTACTTCCTCTCTATCACCTGAAATATCCACATCTTCTTAGTCCCTACTGCAGCCACCTGCAACCAACAATCCCTCTCTACCCACTTACCTGAACTAATGAGTGCTGCTGGAGGAAAATCTCACAACCATCAGACCAATAAATGCGACTCCAAATTTATGGTCTCCACACTCAGCACTGCTCAGCAATTCCTTCTAATTCACTGGTTGGCTCCTTCTGCACACTCTGGAGCAGCAATTCCAAAATGTAATCACACTTCTTAAACTCCTTACTCATTTCTCTTTCCTCGCTCTATGTAAAGGATCTTGCCTTTCATTTCGTCATCAAAGTAGAGGCTACCTAGCATGAACTCTCTGCTTTTCAACCTACAAACCCATCTTTATCTCTTTCCCATCCATTTCAGAAGAAAGGATGGTAGCATAACATAGTGTTTAAAAATGCAGACTCTGTAGCCAAGTTACCCTTTCCAAACCTCAGTTTCCTCTCTTGTAAAATGGAGGCAATAATAGTACCCTGTGAGAATTAGAGAACATACGTGAGGCACTTAAAATACTACGGCAAATACTTCAAGGCAAATTCCATGCTTGCATTGCTGAGCTCATCTTCTTGTTCAGTATTTCACCAGCATTCTCTATGAGCCCCTTCCCCAAATGCTCCTAACATATACCAGTTTCTCTCTCCTTCAAATAAAAACAGAAGTGTCTTCCCCAATCTTGAATCCCCTTCTTGCCACAGAAGTATCTTTTCCTTTCATTCCCAAACTTCTAGAAAAAATAATCTCGAAAAAAGCCTTCTGTCCATGTTATTATTTTTCCATCCTCTTCCATCTTCTACCCTCACACTGAACCTGCTAAAACGAAGTGACCCTTTAGCTGTCAGATCTAATACTTCTCAGGTACCTTATTTGACTTTCCTGTAGCCTGACACACTAATGACTCCTCTTGAAACTCCCTCTTTCTCAGCTTCTCAGACACCAGGGTGTAATTCTTTCTCCCTGACTCCTGCCTTCTTAATCTCCTTTACTCCCTCCTTCCCTCTGCTCTCCCCCTACACACCACTGTCCACTCTCTTCCCCAGTTCTAATGCCAACTCCATTTCAGTCTTACTTCTAATCATTTTCAGTGGGTGGCCTAATTTACTTTTTTTAACACCTTCTTTGAGGTACAACTGACATACAATAAATTGCATGTATCTGAGCTGTACACTCCGTTAAGTTTTAACGTATGTATATAACCCTACAACAACCGGCATAACAAAGACGAATGAATATAAAAGCCTTCCCTCCCCCCCCCACCGCCAAATAACTACTGACCTGCTTTTTGTCATTGTAGATTAGTTTGTATTTTCTAGAATTTTATATAAATAGAGTTATACAGTATATACTTTTTTAAGTCTGGATTTTTTCATTCAGCTTAATTATTTTGACATTCAGCCATGTTGCCATGTGTGTCAGTACTTCATTGCTTCTATTTCGGAGCAGTATCCCAACATGTGGCAATGCCACAATTTGTGTATTCGTTTGTTTGTTGATGAACATTTGGGTTGTTTCTAACTGTTTTGCTGAACAAAGCTGCCATGAACATTCATGTGTAAGCCTTTGTATGGGTACAGGCTTAATCTATTCTTATGGCTTTACCTAGAAGTCCCAAATCTGCTTCACCAGATACCAACAACCAACGGCCAGTTCAACAAGTCCACCTGGATAACCCAAAAAGGCTGTTAAATCAACATGTCCACAATTCCTCCTGTTGTGTGGCTGTCCCCACCCCAACAACAGGATTTCCTCCTACCTTCTCTATCCTGACTAAAGGCACTCAGATCAAAAGCTTAAGACTCTTTCTTCTCTCCTACCACTTCCCTCAATCACTCAGTGAGTCTCTCAATTCTGCCTTTTAAACATCTCAAATAAAATTTATCCCCACACATCCATTCTAGTTCAAACGCACTCATAGTTCAAATGCAAAGCATTTCTTAGCTGGACTGTTAAACTAGCTTCTAACTCTTCCCCTCACCTAGGGTCTCATCTTCTCCAACCCATTTTCCACTCCATGGCCAAAGTGGATTAAAGTGAATTTTCTAAAATTCAAATCTGATGTTACTCCCCTATTTAATATTCCTCAATGACTCCTATCCCCTCAAGATAAAATTCAAACTCCTTAGCTTAACATACACAAAATTCTCTATCAACCAGTTTCCTCTCCATACTCATCCTCTGCCACTTCCCATCACGTTCTAACTGTCACTTCTGGATGCTGTCATCTACCTTTATATCCTTAGTGCTGAGAGCAATACTTGGTCTGTAGGAGGTGTCATGATGTACTTGTGCAATAAATAAGATAGAACTTAGGGCAGTAGATACGACAAGGCATTCTGGGCATGTTCAGGGAAAGTAGCAGTCCAGACTGGCTGAAGCATAAAGAGTATAAAAGACTATGACAGACGGTCCAGTCAGAAAAGCAGGATAAAGCCCTATCACCCATCACCATCGAATCCATGCTAAAGAATATGCACTGCATCCTATGCCTTCGAAAGACACCAATAGTTCTGAGCAAAAGGGTGACATGTTCAGAAGTGTATTATAACTTCTGAAATTTAAAAAATAGACAAAGGAGAGGTGAGGGGCAGTGAACTCAGTCAGGAGGCTGTCCCAGCAGCCCGAGAAAGGGAACTCAGAGCATTCTGAGTAAGAGGGAACAGATGAAAAGGACGTGTCAAAGGGGAGTGAATCTGGATGTGCATAGTAATGCAAAGAAAGAACTCAGATGACTCTAAAGTTTTGAACCACTCAAATAAAATACAGAAATAAAGTCATTAATTAAGAGGAAGATTTTTTAATGGTAGGTGGAAGGGATGGAGGTGATGACTTTAGTTTGGGTAATCCCTCATCCATCCATCCAAATTTAAGTGCCTATTAAGTGTGAGGCACTACATGGACGGAGGATAAAATTAGGGTTAAAATGTCATCCCTGTTCTCAAGGACCCTCCGATCTAGTTGGGGAGGAGGAGGGGTAGGGGGGGACAAGTATATAGAAACTTAAAATTCACTGTTAAGTGCTACGCTGGGGTGCTAACAGAAAATAAAGACTTTCCAACTCAGCACTGAAGATTTGAGAAAAGATATGAGGTTGAATTAGTCCAGAAGGATGAGCAATGTTAGGCCAGGCAAAGGGCAGTCCAGGTCAAGAGAACATTTCCAAAGAGGCTCAGGCAAGATAACACAAGGTGGGTCCATCCGCAAAGAATGCAGTAAGTCTAAAGGAAGCACTTAAGGTACGGAGATAGCCACTTGAAATGTCTAGCAGGCAGGTGAAAATGCAGGTTTTGAGCCACCAAGAGCAGATCCAGATGTGAAATACACTTTCAACCTTGTCTTAGGTGACTTAGAATTATTGTTAGTGGATATTTTAAATAAGAATTGGAAGAACCTTACATATCAGCTCTACTGTGAACACTTCCACCTCTTCCCATCACTTCCACTGTCCTCCAAGGGTGCCTCTGCTTAAAGTCAAAGCTGCTTTATGTAAATAAGCGAAGAAAACCAGTGGGAACTGTGGTAAACTGGAAATACTACATGCTATGTCCAAAAAGGACAGCTCTAGCAGTTGACTGCCTCGCTTGAATGCAGGCCCAATGTGGAGAGAGCCTCCTATTCTTCAAGAAAAGCTCAAAATTCTGATTTTATGTAATATGTCCCATTTTTAAACATTGGCAACTAATTACATTAAAATTAAAATAACATGGTGCCAGCCAAACAACATTCTTCTGTGGACTGATTTCGGCAATGGCCACCCGTGTGGATGAGTTAGACCTGGTCTACCAACTCCTCCAATGGTCTGTTCACTGCTTCCAAGGCCCCTCAACTGAGAGGGTGTCTTGGTGGTCCCCCAGGACAGGCACTGCTTGCTTCCAAACAAAATAGCCCCAAATTGGTATGTTTTATGAGTTTTTTTTGTATATCAACAATTTTTCTGTCTCCTCTGTACCTTGGTCAGGATATTAACTGGGTCTAGCATCACTAAGACCTCTTAGTCACCTTTTATTACAAGCTAAGACGTCAAACTTACAGGTAAAGCAAAAGTAAACAGAATGAGAACCTGATGGCATTTCTAATGAATAAAGTATAAAAGGCACACAGCATCTCTTTGGATTTCTTCGAAAAACAATATCACAGAGACGTCTGTGACTACTCAGACACCCAGACACCTGAGGGAAAAACATCACAAACTTATATCTGAAATACGTGAGCAAATTTTGCTACCAAACCAAACAGTTTCCACTGTAAGGCACCCAGAGGGGGAGAGGGAAACCAGGGCAAAAGGGAAAGTAAAAGTTGCCGGCTTTTGAGAAATATTAGATACCTTTTAAGACACAATTTTTAAAACGGTAAATGTTTTGAATAAAAAGTACACCCATAATCTCAAGTTTCAGGAGGAGTAAAAACATATTTTCACTAGCAAACATGAAACATTGTTTGAGCAACAAGAAATTGGCATTTAAAACCACAAAAGAGTAAAGCAATAGAAAAGGGAAAAGGCAAACAAAAATACTCTGGTTATTTTTTATGTTCATTCAGACCAGTTTCTGATGTTTAAATATATTTAAGTCACAATGTTGCTTTAGAAGCTTTTAAAACGTATCAATATTTCGTAAAACATTTAAAAAGTACAGATCGTGTTATAACTTTAGATAACAATGTGGCAAACTGGAACAATCACCAAAAGGTTAAAATTTCTAACCCACAAACTGAGTGATAATACCAAGATTCTCAAACTCCAGAGAGAAAAGAACGGGCATGGGCCCCCGCCCGTGTTCATCGGAGTGGGGGAACTCGGGGCAGTGAAGAGTGATTACAGAGGGTGAGCAAAGCAGGCCATATTTCTGCTGGCAGGCGAGCCCTGCAATTACTTAGAGCATGCATTATGGCCAGAGTACTCTCGAGCCCACTAAAACGAACAGACTGGACACCTAAAACCGGAGGCTGACAGCGGCTTCGGGGTAAGACCAAGAAGGCGGAAAAGTGGCCTGCTTTGACCTCTGCTGAAAACTAAGGCTCCTCCAACTCTGGTCTGTGAATCAGGGGGAGGGCATTAACCTGTCAGCAATTGTATTATTCGGACGAACTCTCCCTGGCGTCCTGCGGCCTTCCCACACACCGGGTGAATGTCAACACCGAGGGCCAGCGAGTGTGGGGGGACCGCTCTGTGTGCGCCGTCCTTTCTGGGAGTCTTACGACCGGGAAGAAAGACGGCTCTGCGCGCGCCCCGCCTCCCCAGCCCCGGCCGGGTGCCCTCGCAGGGGTTGCAGCGGGGAAGCGGGGTCCCGCGATCTCTCACCTTTTTCAGCGCAGACACTAGCAGCCCCCGCCACTTGCACACGTTCTCCTCGCTGAAAAACTCGTACGGCAGCTGCTGCGCCTGCATGGTGCCCCCGGTACCTCTGGCCCGGGAGGGGGCGGCGGCGGCCGGGCCCGGGAGCCGCGAGAGGGCGAGCTCGCAGCACTGAACAGGGCCGCGGCCCCACCACTCGGCCCGGCCCCCTTGGGGTGCTGCACGGCCGGGCTAGCCCTGGAGAGGGGCCTGGGGGGCGAGGCCTGCGCCTGGCCACACACCCGACACAGGTACCAGCCACGGAGAGCGATCGCAGCCCGGAGGCGGCGGCGGCATCCCGCACCACCGCTCCGGGGCTGGGCCCCCCACCCCTTCCCGGCCCGCCGGCGCCGCTGCGGCCGCTGCTCCCCTGCTTGGTCGCCTGTCCGCCGGACTGCGTTCCCGGCCTGGCCCCGCAGGGGAGCCGGCAGTTGGGGGAGGGCGTGTGAGGGACGCTCCGGCCGCGGCGCTCGTTCAGCGCAGCCGAGACTGAGAAATGCTAGGACCCGAGCGGGGCGGAGTTGGGGCGGGGGTCTCGGAGGGAGGGGAAAGGCCCGCGGTCCTTGTTGGGGAATCTGGCTGCCCTGGTGTGCTGCCGCGGCCGCCGCCGACGCCGGTGTAGCGCTGGAGCTTCCTACTAGCGAACTGAACCTGCTCGCTACTGAGCATGCGCCGCAGGGCTGGGCCAGTTCGCTCCGCGTTTTCCGGCTCCCCAGCGAAGGAGGAGGGAACTGCGAGTGTGCGAGGGCGCGTGGCGTGGCTGCGCGGCGAGGCTGCGGTGCGCCCCCAAGGGCTGCAAGAGAGGAGCGAAAGGGCTGGGAGAACTCGAACCGTGGGCTGAGTGGGGCTCGCGGGGTGGAAGAGGGGCGGGGGCAGTTTGGGTGAAGCAGCCCCCTTTGTGTGTTGGGCCGCGAAGGATCCCACCCCTCTCTTGGAGTTCCAGTGCTTTTCTTTTCGGAAAGGGGTGTGTATGTGTGTACTTTGCTCTGAACATGAAGATAAGGGCTGCCCAGAGCATTCAGTGTATAGTAAACAGACTGGACAAAAGAGAGGTAGCTTAGTATTTGTGGGGTAATAGAAGTAATTGCAATGTTTCCAGTCGGTTTTTGCATATCATCAAGAATAAAGTGTGTACGTGTAATATTGATTTTATGTGTGCGTTTAAAATTCGATGTTCATCTTTCAAACCCACTTCAAATATGAACACCAATAACTTACCTCCAGTGGAAATTAAGACTTCGTCTGCAGCTCCCAAATCCCATAACACTTCACTCGTGGGCATTTCTCTTTCAACAAGGTAACAAACTCTTGGAATGCAGATCTTTTTCACCAGGAGCTCTATACAGAATAGGCACTTAGTGAAAGTCTGTGGACTGCTAAAGGAACATTACTATAAATTGTTCCTCCACCCCAGGGATGCAGATGTTTGTTTATAACAATGGCACTGTGTGGCTGGCTTGTTATGGTTTACCGTTAAGCACGTTATGAGCATAATCTCATTTAATCCTCATAGCAATCCTATCGTTTTCATTTCCCTGATGAGAAGACAATTTGAAGAACTAGCCTTAGTTGAAGTTGATATTGTACCCTGCTATTGAAGAGAACAATAACCAGGATCAGAGATGAGAAAGGTTTAAATGGTGCCTTTAAATCTCTACAAGACCTCTTTGAGAATCTCATTAAAGTCTTAGGTCCTTTCCTTTTGAAATGTACACATATCATTTACATTTAAAATTCCCCACACTTTCAAAGTGTTCAGAATGACATGTTGGATGTCCTTAATAAATCCTCTGTGGAACCATAGTTTAGAGAGGAGTTGGGGGCAGAGGAAGTCTCAGAGAAAAGCCTGCCAGCCATTTCCAAATATATAAAGGACTGACAAGGAAAAACCATATGATGTTTGTGTGGTTCTAAACAATTGAACTAAAATCAAGCTTCTGCCTCAAATTACTCCTTGGTTTCCCATTATTCTTTTCAAACTTCTTACCATGGCCCAAAAAGCCTGTATTTGGCTCTTGTTTATATTCTCGGTCTTTTTTTCATTATTCTCAACCTTGGCTCACCACACTCATCACACTGGCTTTCTGTTCCTAACGAATACCAACTTCATTTCTGCCTCAAGAGCTTTGCTTTTCCCGCAGCCTGGAACTCATTGTGCTCCTAAGGGTTCTCTTGGCTGGTTATACTCCCGGCTGGTTATAAAGGTCACCACCTCCAAGAGGCCTTCTCTGATAACTTTAAGTCATTCCCACTTACATGTTTCCACCATAAATACTGGCTTATTTCCTTGTTAGCATAAATCACGGCCTCTCATTATTTTTAGTTGTTGGTCTATCCCAAGCAGAATGCAAACTCAAAGACATCAACGATCTTCTGTGTTCACTTTAGTTCATCATTGTATCCCCAGAACCTCCAGTACATGAATCTCAGTAGGTGCTCAATAAATAATTGTGAAGGGATGAAAGCTGAATGCAGGAAACTTCCAGGAAGACTACCTAATAGAGTTGTTCCAGGAAATGCACAATCTTTGGAGGTGTGCAACGTAAAAAAGTACATTCACTCACTCGGGATGTCGGGGAGGGTTAGGTTGGACTTGACCTACAAGGTCCCTTTCAACTCGAGTCTCTGATATGACTGCAGAGGTAAAGATGACCTAGAATTACAGCCTGGGCTGGGCATGCTTAGTGGCTGGGACAGGTTTTCACTAGTATGGACGTTTTGGCTGGAGACGGAGAGCAAGAACCTGAAGGGATATTGCAGAGACTGGACGCTTCTCAGCTGAGAAGCCTAAGGGGAGTGAGTGTTGCCGGGCTCGGCGATGCTAAGGTCAGGGAGGCATCGAGCCCCTCCGCGAGGGAAGCTAACCGTCGCGGACTCAGAACGGTGCTGATGGAGACTCGAAAGCCCCAAAGAGCCCTCGCTGCTGCTAACCACCGACTGCCGCCCTGCGGCGCAGGCGCAGTTTCTGTTCGCGCGCGTCCTGGGCTCCGAGCGGCCTCGAGCCACGGCGGACGTGACGCGCGCGGGCCCAGGCGGCGTAGCTGAGGCCCGAGGGGGGCGTGTCCAGGAGGGCTAGACGAGTTCCGAGCACGTCGCGTCGGAACCCCAACTGCAGGGAGGGGGTGGGGAGGGCGTCTGGCCAGACAGTGCGCCCCCGCCCCCGCAGGTGGGAGTGCAGTTGCCCCTGCAGTCCGACGCAGACGTAGGGGTCCCTGCCTGGCTGCAGCCGCAATGGCATTCCCGAAGCAAACTTCGGGTCCTGTTCAAGAGCTTCCACTGCTATCCCAGGATGAGGTCCAAAGTCCCTGGCTTGGTATTCATGGCCTTGCACAATCGGGCCACTACTTATCTTTCCAACATTATCTCTTACTCAAAATGAACTACTGTCTCTTTTTCCTGCCTATGCAGTCCGTCTGCCCGGAATGCCCATAAAAGTTTTTTTCTTCAATCCCACCCATTACAGCTTCACTCCACCATCCACATGCACACTCACTGTGGAAGTATTGTCCACGCTGTTTTCCCAGCTCGAATGCCACGTTCTCTCTGAAATCTTTCTCAGCTCCCATTTAGGATGCCTAAACTTCAGAGCCTAACGGGCATAAAAACAGTAGTGTCAGCCATCAATTCATATAATCAAGAATTACTATTCAGGCCCTGACTGGTGTGGCTCAGCCGATTGAGCCCCGTCTTCCAATCAAAGGTCGCTGGTTCCATTCCTAGTCAGGGTACATGGCAGAGTTAAGGGCCAGGTCTCCAGTTGGGGGCCTGCAAGAGGTGTTGGATTGATGATTTATCTCTCGCACATTAATGTTTCTCTCCATCTCTTCCTCCCTTCCTCTCTCTCTAAAAATAAGTAAAATTTTAAAAAGAAAGAATTACTAGGTAGTTTACCTTGGAGGTAATAATGATGGTTACTTGTTCACCTCATTAGTAATTAGGGAAATGTAACTTAAAACTACATTGAAATACTATTTCATGCCCATTGAATTGGCAGAAATTTAGAAGTTGAACAATGCTAAGCTTTGGCAATGATGTAAAGCAACTGAAATTCTCATCCACGGCTATGGGAAACTAAATGAGTACAACCACTTTAAATAATGATTTCTTACTTTAAAAGATGAATATGGACATGTCCTATATAAACTAGCATAGATATATTCCTCTGGCATACATATACCAGAGAAAACTCCTCACTACGTTGTTTGTAATAGCATAAAGAGTAGAATGGGTGGGTGCATAAATTGTGAGAAACTATAGAGTACCAAAAATGAAATACAGTCATCTACATTTCAATAGACTGAATGTTTATATTCCGCCTCCCCCTCCACCCCCGCCATTCATATGTTGAATCATAACCTCCAATGTGTTCGCGTTTGGAGGTGGGGTTTGGGGGAAGTGATTAGGTCATGAGGTGGAATCCTCATGAATGGGTTTAGTGACAATATAAAAGAGATCCCTCACCCTGGCTGGTGTGGCTCAGTGGATTGATCTTGGGCCTATGAACCAGAAGGTTACTGGTTAGAGCCCAGTCAGGGCACATGCCTGGGCTGTGGGCCAGGTCCCCAGTTAGGGATGGGCGAAAGGCAACCAACTGACGTTTCTCTCCCTCCCCTTCTCTGAAAATAAATAAAATCTTTAAAAACTTCCACCATGTGAAGACAAGGGAGAAGACAGTTATCTATGAACCAAGAAGCAGACCCAGAATCTGCTGGTATCTTGATCTTGAATTTCCCAAGTTCAAGAACTGTGATAAATAAATTTCTGTTGTTTATAGACCACCCAATCTATAGTATTTTGTTATGAAAGCCCAAATGAACTAAGACACCTCAATATAAATGAATCTTTTAAAAAATAACACTGATAATATGGAAATGTGCCTCGAGAACTTCCAAAGGATGGGGGCTGGGAAAGAATATTGAGCAAGACATGGAAACTAGCCACTAAATAATTCATTATATAAAGAGCAAAAAACCAAATAGAACTGAGTTGTGTGGTATTTAGGGTGATACCCAGCCTTCAAAATGGCACAATGAGCTATACCTCCTGGGACTCCTGTCTTAGTACAGACACCACTCCCACTCCGAATAAACAACCATATTCAATTGTCAATCCACAAAATAGGGTTTTACAGAAATTATATATGTGGTTTCTGAGGCTAAGTTTTAAAAGACATTATGACTCTAGTGTCTTTCTCTCTTGAACCTCTCATTCTGGGAGAAGCCACTGCCAGGCTGTGAGGGAACTCAAGATCAGGGAAGGACTTAGGGAACGATGGAGGAAGGACAAAAGTCCCTCACCCCTCTGCGTTGTCATAGCCTGAGTCCTCATTCTATCTGTAAAAGGTCTCCTAATCTCTTGTCTGCCTTGCTTCCCCTGCCTGATTCAGGCCTGTTACAATGCCGGAGGGGGTTACAGCCCTGTGCAGGAAAGGGCAGTTCCCGGGAGCAATCAGACCTGGGGAAGAATGCACGAAATCCTGTGAAACCTGCTTTGCTAAGAATGTCCTCAATTTAAATGTCAAGGGTCCAAGCCCAAAATGAGTTTGTTTCCCAAGGTTTCATGGCCAATTGGCATTACCCTGTCTACCAGACCCTGACTCAAAAGGACCCCCGTGATCCCAGAAATGTTACGTGTAAACCTTACATGCGTGCTATGTATATCTATGCGAACTAAACTCAACAAAAGCTGATTGAGAAAGAAGCTAGAGGCCCTTTTCCTCTGAGAGATTGGTCAGCCTTTTCTCCCCAAACAGATCATGTCTTGGTAGATTTATTCTCATCAGCGGTGGCTGGGAGAACTCTCTCTCCCCCACAGAGAACGAAGTGGATTCATAGACAATTCTGTACCACACTTGAAAGTCTCAGAAATGAACTTAAGAAACAGAATCTACCTGTTCTTAATTACAGGTTGGAGTTGGAAGAGGCTAGAAGTAAACACAAGTAGACAAACCATATGAAGCATCTGTACTGACTGCCAGTTTCTCTTTTCTCCTCTTCTCTCCAGCATCTAAGGGCTAAAGTTTCCAAAGCTTCTCAGTCTCAGTTACTGAGAGTTAGAGAGGCAACTCAGTTCAGCCGGCTCAAATCCTTTATTGCCCTTTGTTGCCTTAAGCAAATTATTTAATATTTATTATACCAACTTGTATAATTTGTGTCCAGAGGAAGTAACCTCATCAGTCAAGTACCTACTATATAAGGAATTTAATATCTGAATATGAGGAACTATAATATGTAATACAAAGATACTCAAAGGTTAACTTAAAAAAGAATTTGGCATTTAAATTTTCCAATAAGTAATATATTCACATGACTAAAAAATGTGTTTTTACTCTTCCCACCAGCTATAGTGTTTATACCCTATTCCCTAATGCAGTGATTTTCATCCAATGTACCGTGAGAATTTTTAAAACATGCAATACCTGACTATTTCGTCAAAAGCACTGACCTCTTGCCTTAGGTCACCAAATAAAATAATAAATGACAACAACGAATACATCAATAGCCATCCAGTGTAACTGAACCAAAATCGTACCTATTTTTTTGTCAGACTAGCAAAAAATGCAATATGTATTCTGGTGTGCTACAGAAGTTTAGTAATTAGTTTATGTGTGCCATGAGATGAAAAAGATCGAAAATTGCAGCCCTAATGTAACAACTTTTATTACTTTTAAAAATATATTCCTCCAGAGTTTCTTAATGCAAACACAATTATAATTTTTAACAGAAAAGTTTCAAAAGCATACAAAGATTCCCACACATCTTTCATGCAGACTCACCAGTTTTTAACATTTTGCCACATTTGCTGTATCATTTCTTCTCTATCTCTGTCCTTGTCTCTACATACATATGTGCATCCATGTTTGTGTGTATTTCTTTAGAATTACTTGAGAGCAACTCGCTCATATCACCCCCCTTTACCCCAAACATTTCAGTGAATCGGTGGCATTTCCTAAGGAGAAGGGCTTTCATTTGCGTAGCCGTAGTAAAATGATCAAGTTCAGTACGCTAATCTAACCTACAGACCTTACTCGCATTTCACCGACTGTCTCAACAACGTTCTTTATACAGACTGTCTTTCCTGGTCTGGAATCCACAGCAGCATCACATACTGTGCTCAGTTTTGACGTCTCTGTAGTCTCCTTTAATCTAAAACAGTTCCTCGGCCTGCCTCTGCCTTTCCTGCTGTTGACATTTCTTAAAATACAGGCCATTCTGTTTCATAACGTCCCTCAATTTGGGTTTGTCTACAGTTCTCCCATGATAAGATTCAGGTTTCGCTTTTTTTATTTACGGTTTTGGCATTTTTCACAGAAACAGTGTATGTGTGCTATGTTCTTCGGAGAATATCATATCGGGGGGGACACAATGACAGTTTGTTCCATCATTAGTGACACTAACTTTGATTACTTAAGGTGATGTCTTCCAAGTGTCTACAATGTAAAGTTATTTTTACCCCTTTTAATTAATTAGTAGTGTGTACCAATACATGTTATTTTTAAAAACAGCTTATTGAGATAAAATTTAGATACTGTACAATTAATCCATTTAAATTGTTCAAGTTGATGGTCTTGAGTGTATTCAGAGTTGTGCAACAATCACAATCATTTTTGGAATATCTTCATCACCCCCCAAAAAAACTTCATATCCACTCACAGTCATGTTTCTATAGTTACATAGATTTCTATTACATGGATGTACAATAGTTTACCAGTTTTCTTTTGAAGGACATCCCCCCCCATCTCTAATTTCAAACAGTGTTGCAATGAATGAAATGATTTTGCTTGTATTCAAGTATGTCTGAGGATAAATTCCCTCAAGAGGATTCCTGGGTCAAAGGCAAAGTACATTTGCAATTTTGATAATTATTGACAAACCGGAAAGCTAATTACTTAATGTTCATAATGTATTTTAGGGTGTTCTTTTGGAGTAATATAGTAATAATAAGCCAAAGGAGAAAATTTTATTTACCTGACAGTGACTATTTCTATTATTATTTCTATTATATTAGTATTTATAAGGACTCTAAAACAGTAATTTGAGTTCTTCTGAAGTTATACCTTGTGCCTTGAAGTGGTAATATCTCCTGAACTATATAAAACTAGTGGTCTTTTTTATACTACTGTCTTATTCCATGTTCATTCTGTAAAACATACAGCTTAATCACAACAGACAAATTTTATTCCACAATATATCTGCTATCAATTCTTCAAATATCAGACTTCCAGCCAAGATGGAGGCATAGGTAGACACACTGTGCCTCCTCAAGCAACCAAAAGAAAGACATGAACAAATTTAAAAACAAAAACCAACCAGAACTGACAGAAAATTGAACTGTATGGAAGTCTGACAACCACGGAGTTAAAGAAGAAACACTCACCCAGACTGGTAGGAGGGGAAGAGCCAGGCAGCTGGGGCAGAGAGGGCTCACGGCAAGGCGGCAGCTGAGGACTGGGGAGGTCCCACATTCATGTGCAGATAAACCGGGAGGAACAACTAGGGAGCGAGACAGACTGTGCAGCCCAGGGTTCCAGCATGGGGAAATAAACCTTCAAACCTCTGACTGAAAACACCTGTGGAGCTTGCAGCAGCAGGAGAAATGCCCAGCTTCATGGGAGAGTTCATTGGAGAGACCCACAGGGTCCTAGAACGTACACAAGCCCACCCACCTGGGAATCAGCACTGAAGGGCCCAATTTACTTGTGGGTAGCAGGGGAAGTGACTAAAAGCCACTCAGAGCCAAGTAAGCAGCATTTGTTCCCACTCAGCCCCCTCCCCCACACACAGCACCACAAGGCACCTAGGTGGGTTGCCTGCCCTGGTGAACACCTAAGGCTTTGCCCCTTACTACTAACAGGCACTCCAAGACAAAAAGAAAAAAAAATGTCCCAACTGAAAGAACAGATCAAAGCTCCAGAAAAAATATCACTAAGCAATGAAGAGATAACCAACCTATCAGATGCAGAATTCAAAACATTGATAATCAGGTTGCTCACAGAAATGGTTGAGTATGGTCACAAAATAGAGGAAAAAGTGAAGGTTATGAAAAGTGAAATAAAGGAAAATGTACAGGGAATCAACAGTGACGGGAAGGAAACCAGGACTCATATCAACAGTTTGGAGGAGAAGGAAGAAATAAACATTCGACAAGAACAGAATGAAGAAACAAAAATGGACCCAAGGAAGCACACACCAAGGCACATCATAAGTACATTACACAAGATTAAAGATAAGGAGAGAATCTTCAAAGCAGCAAGAGAAAAGGAGACAGTTACCTACAAAGGAGTTCCCATAAGACTGTCATCTGATTTCTCAAAAGAAACCTTGCAGGCAAGAAGGGGCTGGAAAGAAGTATTAGAAGTCATGAGAGGCAAGGACCTACATCCAAGATTACTCTATCCAGCAAAGCTATCATTTAGAATAAAAGGGCAGAAAAAGTGCTTCCCAGATAAGGTCAAGTTAAAGAAGTTCATCATCACCAAGCCCTTATTATATGAAATGTTAAAGGGACTTATCTAAGAAAAAGAAGAATATAAAAAATATGAATAGTAAAATGACAACAAACTCACAACTACCAACAACCAAACCTAAAAACAAAAATAAAAACAAACTAAGCAAACAACTAGAACAGGAACAGAATCACAGAAATGGAGATCACATGGAGGTTATCAGCAGGGAGGGGGAGGGGGGAGAATGAGGGGAAAGGTACAGGGAATAAACAGCATAAATGGTAGGTACAAAACAGACGGGGAGGTTAAGAGTAGTATAAGAAATGTAGAAGCCAAAGAACTTATATATATGACCCATGGACATGAACTAAGGAGGGTGGGAAATGCAGGTGGGAGGAAGGGTGCAGGGTGGCAAGAAATAAAAGTGGAAAAATGGGACAACTGTAATAGCATAATCAATAAAATGTATTTAAAAAATAAAATAAATAAGTCAGAGAGATATAATGTACAGCATAGGAAATGTAGTAAATAATGTAACAACTTTGCATAGTGACAGATAATTACTAGATTTATTGTATGCCAACTAAATTTTACTAAAAAATGTGTACTTGAAAAAAAATTCTTCAGCTATCAGGGTTGTTGCCCCATTGAGAGCTCATGATCGTCCAGACTAGTGGAGTCACTCTAGATTTTACTAGATAAACACATGACCTACAAAGTACCTGTTCTCTTCTATGTACACACAGCCAAGGATGGAGCCAGTCAGGCCAACTGGTCAGTTGCCATCTTTGGAAAACTTACATTATTTATAGGTTTTACATCCTTATCTTTTGTTTGTTTTAAGATTTTATTTATTTATTTTCAGAGAGGGGGAAGGGAGGGCGAGAGAGGGAGAGAAACATTGATATGGAAGAGAAACATCGATTGCTTTGCAGAAGGACGCCTCACCCCCTGAGCCACATCGGTGGGAGATACATCCTTACCATTTTTACAGAATAAGGCATTGGAAGGAAGGAGCACAAGACTGGTTTCGCACATCCATGCTAACTCACTGCAGCAGACGCGCAGACGCTGTGGAGCTCAGACGGCCGCTCCGGAAAGGACCTGTGGCCTCACTGTGAGGACTGCACTGTTCGCTGACAGCCTCCACTGCTAGCTCCTTCCAGTTTCCTTCAGTTTTTCAGCCAAGAGTCCTACTGTTGTTTAAGGTGGCCCTAATCAATGCTGCAGCAAGATGGTGGAGTAAAAGACTGGCCATTTCCACCCAATGCAGGATTCCTCTGACAGGCGATCTTTGATCTGGAGCTCCGGGTTGGGATGGCTGAGTCACTGGCAAATCTGCGATGCGGTCTGACGGCTCCTCTGCCCAGCCCTGCCTCCTCCTCTCCCTTCACAGATGTTACCACTCAACAAGCCTTTGGCACTCTTAACTTCATTTCAGCTTCTGCTTCCCAGTGGACCCAACTGATGTATTTGTAAATGAATATTGATTCATAGGATATCAACAGATATTTTTAAATCATGATGCTTCCCTATAAAACCCTCAAATGCACTGATTATAGAAATACATCTATAATTTTCTGAACTGATTCCTTTCTCATAATATGTACAGAAATTGATATAGCTCTGATTTTTTGTAAGAACTCGCAGTTTACCCTAATTTTGGTGATGTTCCTTAAACAGAGTTTACTTACAATAAATATAGCTAAAGCATCCAAACTTCATCAGACCTATTCTTCTTTTACTCCTTCTGACAGAGACAATGTCTTCCTCTTCTTCTTCCTTTCCTTCTCCTCCCCTCTGCCTTTTTCCACTCCCAATCCTCCTCCTCCTTCTTCTTCTTTTGGTTGGAGGTGGGGGGTGCAGTCAGTAAACTACCAGCAGCTCTTAACGGAAGAGAGTCTCTGGCTGGGTAGCTCAGTTGGTTGGAACATCGTCCCTATACACCAAAGTTGTGGGCTTGATCTCTGGTCAGGACACGTACAAGAGCCAGCCGATGAATGTATAACTAAGTGGAACAACAAATCGATGTCTGTCTGTCTGTCTCTCTCTCTCCTTCCCCCTCTTCTTCTCTCTAAACTCAATCAATAAAAAACTAAAACGGAAAGAGAAAGAAAACAAATACAAAAAAAGTAACATATCCCATTATCCCTTGTGCAACAGTTCATTTCCCTAAATCTTTGAAAATTACTTATACATGCATGATTTATGAAGAGAGTGCCAGGAACACAGTTTCATAAGGATTACATTAAAAGTTTCTCTCCCTGAGGCAGAGTATTGCTGGTTTGGAATTGTTTTCCTCTTAACCTCCTTTGTCTAAATATGTAAAAGTTTGCTTTGATTTATGGGTGTGCAGTTTTTGCTTTCTTTTCTTTTTTTGTTTGTTTTTTTGTTTTCTTAACTCTAACATAGGAATTAAAACAAAAACAACAAAACCTTAGAATGAAAAACAACAGCAACCACTAAAGAAGAACTGAATTTTAATTTGCTCAGCTGATCGGACAAAAGTAGGGTTTTTTTTATTACTGAGACTTCAGTGGGAACAATCCTCATGAAGTATTTTTTTTATCCTTACCCAAGGACATTTTCATTTGCTGTTTTAGTGAGAGAGAAAGAGCAGAAGGGAGAAAGAGAAACATTGGTGGGAGAGAAGAATCGATTGGTGGCCTCTGTAGGCACCCAGACTGAGATAACAAACCAGAACCTGGGAATGCGTGCGTCCTGACTGGGAGTTAACAGTGCGGCACCCAGACTGGGGATGAACCCGCAGCCCAGGGCTGCGCCCTGACCAGGAATGGAACCCGCAACCTTTCGGTCATGGGACCACGCTCAACCACTGAGGCACACTGGCCATGGCCTCATGAAGTGTTTTGTTATAATATCCCTTTTAGTTGTTTATCCCTTTTTAGTTAGGAGAATGTGGAACATATTCTGAAGGTGAAACAGAGGGGGAGAAAAAGGACTAAAATAGAATCTGCATGCTGAATAGGTCCTGCACATTTCTTGTAAGTTTATTCCTGGTTCTTGTTAAATTTTTGTTGTTAGGAATGGGAATTTTGAAATTACATTTCTACTTAATTATTGTTTGGTTAAAGGAAAAGCATTTTTAATATATCGTTGTCTTACTTAACTCTTTCGATAGTTCCAATCATTTTCTTTTTAAAACGATGTCTTTGATTCTCTGTGTTTACAAGCTCCATGCAAAGCATGATGGTTTTTGCCTCCAAACCTTTTCATTGAGGCGGGAGGAGTGGGACCTAGGCAACTGCTGGACCCCATAATCACTCTGCCTTGACCAAAATTGGCAATGCTGCCAGCTTTGGTGTTGAAAGCTGCTGAATCAAGAAGTCATCTGCCGAATTCATAAGCTGCTGCTACAGTGACTGGCTCCAGATTCATGCCACCTGTGCCCGGTCTACCCAACACAGCAGACGCTCTGCTCGCTGCCTTTCTCCACAGATTACTCTGTCCCAGACCCAAGTCACAGGAGTGTTCCCGTGCAGTGGCGCCCAGACACATGCTGAGCCACGAAAGAGCCTGAGGAATAGTTTTTTAGTTTCCCTCTGTGCCTTTGTTCTAGAGCATGCATTGGCATGCAGTATTGGCCATAGTATTAGTTAGCATATCTAGAAAATTTCCTCCTATTTTTTAAAAAATTAATTGTGATACAATTCCCATGAAATTTACCATTTACCATTTTTAAGTGGGCAGGTCAGTAGAGTAAGTATACTCACATTATTGTGCAACCAATTTCCAAAACCCTTTTCATTTTGCTAAAACTCTGTACCCATTAAACAATTACTTCCCATTTCTCCCATACCCCCAGCCCCTGGTAACCACCGTTCTACTTTCTGTTTCTATAATTTGACTTCTCCCGGGAAGTCATAGAAATGGAATTATACAGTATTTATCTTTTTGTGACTGGCTTGTTTCACTTAGAATAATGTCCCCAAGGTTCATCCATGTTGTGGCATATGTCAGAATGTCAAGCTGAGTAATATTGCATTGTACGTCTATGGCACATTTGGCTTATTCATCTGTCAGTGACACTTGGATTCCTTCTACTTCTTGGCTCTTTCTTGCGCATCATACTACTACATACGTGGGAATACAAACAGGTCTTTGAGACCCTGCCTTTAATTATTTCAGATACATACCCATCCTCTTATTTCCTTTGATCTAAGAGCTTTAAAAAGGAAAGGCTGCTGAATGTTTTTGAACATTTTTTTCAATATCTGTAGCAGATTATACTTTTTAAGATGCCACAACATTCATCTTCATCCCACATGTTTGACCCCGTTTCCATGAGTTGTGGAGTTTGTATCCCCTCTCCTTGAACCAGGATAATCTCTGTGACTGCTGGACAAACAGAGTACAGCAGAAGCGACACTACGTCACTCCCAAGCCTGGATCGCTAAAATGCCATGCACTTCCACATTCTGCTCCTGGAATCCATATACCATACTATGAGAAAACTCAGATTAACCCATGGAGAGAGCACCTGCAGAAGCTATGTCTACATTCCCCACCGACAGCCCACCTGAGGTCCTAGCCAACAGGTAACATCAAGTGCCAAACAAGTGAGTGAGGATACCTCCAGGCGATGCTGTCTCTCAGTCATCAAGCCACCTCAGCCTGGAGATGACCCAGTGAGGCTCTGGACACTGGTGCAGAGATAAATGGCACCTGCTGTGCTCTGCCTGATTTCTGACATTTAGAATTCATGAGTATAATAAAATGGTTGCTTTATGCCATGGAGTTTTGGGGTGGTTACGCAGTGATGGATAACAGGTGCCATATCTGAGGATACAATCATTTGGTTTTTCATCTTTCATCATTTGATATAATACTTAAGTACTTGTGTATTGGTAGAATAAACTGTCCTTGCTCAAGTTGTATTATTCTGTTAATAAATGTCTAGATTTAGTTTGCTAGTGTAATGGAGATTAGTAATTATTATTTTAAAATAAAACTGGTCTTAACCGCTTCTGTCTTCTAAGGGAGAAGGTAACCTAATTCATTCTGGAGGTGGAACCAATAGCCAAATTGCTCCCTACTACTTTCAGGGCAGCCTCCTAGTGTCTTTTCTTCTCTCCTTATTCAGCTTAAATTCCGTGAGTACCACTAGGATCATGCCCTTGAAAATACTTTCCACTTCCATTTCCTTGCCCCTCTCCCTTTACCTCACTTGCCTTGCAAAAACTCCAATCTCGGTTAACCCCATGCACCTACTCATTCTGTGTCTGCACAGGTGTAGGTCAGACTTGCTAGAGAACCTTAGCAAGTCTCACCTTGCTAAGCTTGGTATCACCTTCATTTCCTGATCACAGCCTCCAAAGGACACTCAATATCCTTCACAAGCCTACTGAATCCTAGTAAATTCTACTTATCAATCTCCAAAATACCCAATTTACACCTTTTCCTC
This sequence comes from Micronycteris hirsuta, assembly GCA_004026765.1. Classification (NCBI taxonomy): domain Eukaryota; kingdom Metazoa; phylum Chordata; class Mammalia; order Chiroptera; family Phyllostomidae; genus Micronycteris; species Micronycteris hirsuta. The sequence goes on along the minus strand of PVJI01001793.1, from coordinate 52,235 downwards.
TTCTTACATCTTATCTCTCCCACCCATTCCCACCTCCCTTTTGCTCCTAACCTTGACTTTTACTTTACAAAGAAAATCAAAACCATCAACCTAGAGCTTCTTCATCCTGCCGTCACCTTTTCCCTCATCCTTAATGGGAAGGCCATGCTCTGCCCTCCCCTGCTGCCACTGTCGAAGAACTAGCTTGGCTCTGGACAAAGGGATCTCACATATTTTGAACATTCCCAACATCCCAGGTGCCTTACTTATATTTTAGCTTCTGAGGCAGGTGTTAGTATTCCCACTTCTTTGAGGAGGAAACTGAGGCTCAGCTAGTTCAAACACTCTGCTCTACAGCACCCAGTGCAAAGCTAACTCCAAGGTCAGTGCTGGCTTCCTTCCACCCACCGGCTCCTCAAACCAAGGACGGTCTGCATGCCGCTGTTTCAGATTTATCTCTTTGAAAAATGCGGCTGTTCAAGAGAGGAATCTTCCAACAGCTTTGTTCTTTAATCTTTGGAAGGACAGCAGTGTGTAAGGTTACTTTAAGGTCCAGCTGGAACTGATGGCCGGCTGTGACTTGGAGAGGTCTCCTTGCTCCATCCCAGTGTCGTTCCTCAGCATTTTGTTTTAAGGAGGTCAATAGAATCATTAGGCGCTATTCAACTCCCACCTTTCAAATGGAATACTAGAAAACTGGATGCTCGGCCTAAGTGTGTGGAACCAGAAACACGGTTCTATGGTTGTGATGCATGCATGGGCCTCTCCACAGTTGGCCCTCTACCCTCTGAAGAACGAGACCAGCATTGAGTGTTGCAAACATGAGGCCTTTATTAAGTAAATTGAGCATGATATAGCACCATCGAGGGAGAAGAAAAGGGCAAAGTACTGCAATTTTTTAAATTTTGAAGTATTAGGACATTTTTAAAAGCCAGATAAATAGGTGCACTGTGACGTGTCTTTAATTACGTGTTTCTGTTGCGTATAATTATTATGGAATGCAGGCGAACCGGAGGCTGGACAAACTCCCCCTCCCCCACCGCGCCGGGCTCTCAGTCTGGCACCTCTGACTTTGGCTTTTACTCTAAAGGCAGCATCCCAACCAGAGTCTGGACACTCCAGGGCCCCTTGGAGATTACAGCTAAGGAGCCGGACACTGCAGACCAAGAGGAGTGGGGCACAGCCCTTTAGGGCTTGGCTTTGCTCTCTCTGCCTAGTTCTACAACCCACTGCTGTGACAGATAGTGACAAAAGCGTCTGTGGCTGGAGAAGAAGAGAGTGAAGTATGAGGAGGGGAGGCAGCATTGCCTGAGGCATGCGGTGAAAATACATGAAAACGTTCAGCCCAGAACTGCATGATTTCAGCCTGATCAGCTTTGCTGAAAGTGACACCACAATTCACTTGCAACATAAAGAAATGAAAGCAAGCTCAGCTTCTTCTCTTCTTCTTCTTTTCCACCTGACAGCAACAGGCTCAATTTTCAAGATACCCAGAGCTTCACTCCACCCATTCTGACCACCGGGCTTCCTCTGTGATCTGCATTCCTATTCCTTCCTCAAGTCCCACTTCCCAAGCCTCTCACTTTCTAACTCCAACCTCCTAATTCCTCAGAGATTCTAATTTCAGTAAAGCAAACCCTGATGTTTAGTCTTCTTTTTGCCTGTCCAGTCTGCTTTCCCCTTCTTGCCCTGAGAGCTTTCTTCCGGGGAGCCACCTTTTGCCACCGCATGCTCATTAAGACAACCTGCCCTCTCCTGCACCTTTGTTGATGAAATTCACATCTCAAGGCAAGGGCTGGAGAAGTGGTCTTTGAGGTGCCCTTCAAGATCTGCCCATTTGCCCATTGTAACCCCAGCTCCGAATGGCCTCAAGATTGGAATAAAGAACCTGTAAAAGCGATAAGCCTGGGACTCGTCTAAACTGCATCGAGTATAAACTGGCTGCCTTTTACAGACAGTACAAAGAAGCATATTTTCTGATAAGGTCTCCCTTAGTCTACCTCATTATCACACAAAATTTAGTAAGTGTGGTTTATGATTTTACACCTAGCAAGAAAGAAATACCGCATCCAAGAGAACTGAGCTAATTTATTTCCGCAGAGTGAAGTGATTCCTAGCCCCCCCTTGTGAAGCAGAGTGGCGTCGCTTCTCCGCCGTTTGGCTGAGCTCAGGTGTAGCAGAGGCTGCGGCGCATTGATTTTTTAAAACTCGTCTTAAAACATTTCTTTTACGTTCCTTAAAATCTATATTGCTAAAATGCTAAGACAAGCGTCTTTGTAAGAAAAAATTCCTGATGCAATGTTATAAAAATAATTTGCACGAGAGATGGTGTCTCTGTATCACCATTTTCTCATTTCAGAGCTACAGGATGCAGTCATTTTTTCTAGCCTAATTTCTTCAGGTTTTGTCACCCTCTGCCATTAGGCTCATGGAAAACATCGAGTTCATCCTAATTTTGTAAGAGATAAAGCCTAAAGAATAGTTGAGTACTTGCCCAAGGTCAGACAAGTCTGTTAATAGTAGAAATGAAAGTAGAACCCTGGGTCTTAACGTGCTTTTAAATTAGCTGTGGCCCTGCCTGGCATTTCGGGGAAGGTCTGTCCTCTTCTGATGCCAGGGCTTCAGGACCAGAAAAGTATGCAAACAGTATCTGAACTTAGTAGAAGGTATTGGTAATTTCTACCATGGTGACTCACTTTGCTCCTTTTTTTTTCCTTTTAAATATTTATTTTTAAATAACCTTTGTGTGAATAACCTTCTCCTGAACAACCCATCACCCCATACAGTTTCAAAGTGTGATCCTAGAACATCATATGGGAAGTTGATGGAGAAGCAAATTCTTGGTTCTCCAGACCTTCTAAGTTCTGGGAGCAGCACCCAGTGTTCTGTGTACTAATAGGCCGCTAGGTGATTCTGATGCACACTGATGTTTGAGAACCTCTTGACTCAGATAATTCTTGCTTGCATTAATTGTAACACTGGGGTTGCAATATGGTGACTTTTCATCATTTACTCAACATTTGTGAGCTGGCATTCTTCTCTTTTATTGAGAAACAATGGTCTAATAACACTGTGTAAGTTTAAAGTGTCCAACATGTTGCTCTGATACATTTATTTACATGCTGCAATATGATTACCACGATGGTACTAGCTAACATCGCCGTCACTTCACATTTTTATCGTTTTTTGGGGGGATGAGAAAAATTAAGATTGAGTCTTTCAGCAACTTTTAAGTGTATAACACAGCAGTTAACTATAACCGTTGTGCTGTGCATTCGATCTTCAGGACGTACTCATCTTCTAACCTCAAGTTTATGCCCTTTGACTGACCTCTCCCCAATTCCCCCGCCCCCAGCCCCTGGTAACCACCATTCCACTCTCTATTGGAGCTTCTTTAGATTCCACATCTAAGTGATATCATCTATATTTTAGTATTTGTCTTAGTCTGACTTACGTCAAGTTCTACCTTGCCACAAATGGCAGGATTTTCTCCTTCTTTTTGGCTGAATAAAATGCCATTGTGTGTTTGTGTACGTCACACCGTCTTTACCCAATCATCCAGCCAGGGGCACCAAGGTTGTTTCTGTATCTCGGCTACTGTAAGTAATGCGGCAGTAAGCGTGGAACTGCACGTGGCTTTTTGAATCCTGTTTTCACTTCTTTCAGATATATCACCAGAAGTGGAATTTCTGGTTCATATGGTAGTTTTATTTTTTAATTGTTTGAGGAGCTCTGCTGTTTTCCATAGTGGCTGAATTTACATTCCCATCAACAGTTCACACAAGCTCCCTCTTCTCCACACCCTCACCAACACGTGTAATCTCTCGTCTTTAACGGTGGGCATGCTGACAGGGGTGAGGCGCTCTTTCGTCGCGGTGTTGACTTGCATTTCCCCATGATTTGTGATGTTGAGCATCTTTTCATATTCCTGTTGGTCATTTGCATGTCTTCTTTGGAAAAACGTCTATTCAGTTCCTCTGCCCATTTTAATTGTATTGTTTGGGTTTTTAATTTTTAATTTTTTTTTTTTTTGCTATTGAGTTGTCTGAATTCTTTACATGTTTTGGATATTAACCTCTTATCTGACACACAGTTTGCAAGTATTTTTTCCTATGCTGTAGGTTGCCTTTTCACTTCGTTGACTGTTTAGCTGGCCTTCTTCTTCCTTTGCCCCACCTTTCTACTCTCCCTGCTCCCCTATCATTACAAATTCATAGACCTTGGAAATGCAGTGTGCTAAAATCAGTTACAGTTACCATGCTACTTGATGTCCAAATAGTCCCTCATTTCCCTGATGGAACCCCCTTTTAGTTGTTCTTATGTTCTTTCTACCTGCCCTCAGGAGTTGTCGAGAGTGTGCTTGGCATCTGACACAAGAAAACTCAGTGATTCCTGACTGTGTGTTTGCCTGTTTTTATACTAAATCTTGAAGGCAGGAACAAAGTCTCACTAACATTCATAACATTTAACCAGGAACAAAGTCTAACTAATATTTATAACATTTAACATTCACCCCAAGGGACCCAATATCTAAATTATATTCTGCACTATAAATGTATTCAAGTAAGGTAAGTGAATTTAATCATTGTTTTGGGAAGGGCAAATGGCTATTCAAAATTATATTGAAGTCCCCATGATTCCTAGACTAGGTTGGCTCAGAGTAGGTGCAAATCACAGTATTTTGCTATGACTTTGGGTTAATTAATTTGACTCTGAGCTCTGATCATTGATCGGATAAAGGAGATACTTATTCAGAACTGGCAAGAGCATGCTGGAGATAATGAAATGAGATTTGTGGTTTCAGTTTTTAATATATATATTTTTAGGGTCTATTTAATACAACACATACACAGCTACTTAAAACATCTCAGTGCTTCCTAGAGTAACGTAAACATAAAATTAATTTGCAGATTTAATGCAGCCATTAAAATAATTAATACTTCAGTGCTTACTAGAGGAACCCAGACATAAAAATTAATTGCAAAAAAAAAATTACAAAGAAAATAATACCTCACACTTTTATTTTTTTATTTTTTCCCTTATGTTGAACTTACTGGGGTGACACTGGTTAACAAAATGATGCAGGTTTCAGGTACATAATTCCACAGCACATTATCCGTGCACTGTGTTGTGTGCTCACCGCCCCAAGTCAAGTCTGCTTCCATCACCGTTTATCCCCCTACACTCTCCACCCCCTCCCCTCACCCAGCCTCCCCTTGGCAATCCCCACACTGTTGTTTGTGTCCATGAGTTTTTTCTCTTTTTTTCTTTTTTTTCTCTATCCCTCCACCACTCCCAGCATCCCCCTCCAATTCCCTCCCAAAGTGTCAGCCTACTCTCTGTGGGTCTGTTTCTACACTGCTTGTTAGTTCCTTTTGCCCATCAGATTCCACATGAGTGAAATCATGTAATACCTCACACCTGTAAAATGCTCATTGCCCTCACCTGATAGCTAAGTTGGTCAGCGCCAGCGCATCATCCCAGTACACCAAGGTTGTGAGTTGGATCCCTGGTCAGGGCACATGTAAGAAGCAACCAATGAATGCATAAATAAATGGAACAATAAATTGATGTTTCCCTCTCTCTCTCTCTCTCAAAGATCAATCAATTAAAAAAATTAAAAATGATTACTGTCAGCCAAGCACTGTCCTAGATGCTTAAGATATACTAACTGATTTACTGCTTTCAAAGCCCCCATGAGGTAGGTGCTTTATTATTCCCATGTTACAGGTAAGTAAACTAAGGCAGAGAAAGGTTTGGTATCTTTTCCCAGGTAACACAGCTAAGCAGTGGTACCATAGCCCATGTCCTTAACCACTGTTCTATATTTGTACTAGTAAACATAATAAACCAAGGAGCTTGCTTTGTGATTAGCTTATTATTTAGTTTCATAATATTTTCAGGAACAGAATAGAAGCAGTGAGATACTTCAGCAAGAGCCCAGGAATTTTGAATGTCAAGACCTGCATGTGTGGGTTCCAACTAAAGCTCATGTACGACCTTGGGCAAAAAAGTATTCTGAGTTTCAGTTTCTTCACCTATAAAATAAGTCTAATAATAACTTCTCTCCCTACCTCATAATTATGAGTATTAGATAGTATAATGGATGTGAAAGTGCTTTGTAAATTTGGTCAGACTATAATCTTAACAGTATTTTTTTTAATCTGAAATTTTTCTATTTATAAAACAGGTTCACAACCCATTCTTAAATATTCTAGATTTTTAAAAACTCTTTCCCTAAGTTTATTCATGTCTTATCTTTTCTTTTTTTAAAAAAGATTTTATTTATTTATTTTTAGAGAGAGGGGAAGGGAGAGGAAAAGAGAGGGAGAGAAATATCAATATGTTGTTGCCTCTTACGTGCCCCCTACTAGGGACCTGGCCTGCAACCCAGGCATGCACCCCAACTGGGAATCGAACCGGTGACCCCCTGGTTTGCAGGCCAATGAATCACACCAGTCAGGGCTCATGCTTCATTTTTTCAAACTGGCAATTTTCTTTTTTCCCCCATAGTTATTTTATTTTCCATCTTGGATTTATTAAAAATTTTATAATACCATTATGCAAATAAATTGTCTATTACATGCTTCTCCCAAGGGCAAATTTTAACTTCTTGTCATGTTTCAGTTTTTATCTGCAATATGCAGACAACATCAGCTGCTGTTCTGGTGGCTCATGCATTTGTATTTTGCATATTTCATATAAGAAAATGGAGAAAAAAAGAGAAGTCTGCCAGATGGGAGTCTCTTTCCAGGCAGAAAAGAACTAGAAAAAATTTGCATGACCATGATGTCTTCTCTAGACAAAGGATGCTTATTTTGATGAGTGGAAATTGGCCACAGGATGACAACTTATCTTGGGATTCCTGAGGCAGCCCTAGGTTTACAGTCTGAGGTTCTTAAATAGTTCCCAAGATGCAATTATTTCCAAATTTAATCAACTCCCTGAAAATGGCTAATTAAAAATAATCCTATAAAACAGCAGACCCACTCTTTACAATTAAACACACACTTTCTTTTACTGGCTGTTTAGATCAGTCTTACAAAAAGCCCCGCCACCTGTTCTGGGAATAGCAGGGGGAGTGCCAGAGCCCTAGCAGGCCACCTCTGTCCAGTCCTTCTTGGAATGTCATTGTCAACTTCTGCTAAAATATATGACTTTGGACGTGGTGGATAAAGATACGCAAGGGATTTTCTTTACTTCTCTTCTAATCCCTTTTCCATACTTGTTTATATTCTGTAAATGATGTGATTACAATAACGCTCCTAAAATAGTGTATTGCATGGAGAAGGGGGTCAACAAATGTGATTCTCCCTCTGTTTCCTGACCTCTCTGCAGCCCTGCCTACCTGTTTTCCCAGGGCTCTGTCTTTCTACACAAGATGTTGGGTATGGTTTCCAGACGGTTTGGTTGGGATTTACATTTTACTTTGCATTGATGATTTAATCCATCCTTTGGGCCTTTTTCAGTAGAAAACCAAGCAGGATACTATGCTGACCAAATTTGTTTTTCTCGAAGTTTAAACTGCACTGAATAGAATAAAACTAGTAAAACTAGTGTGTAGGGGAGCATTTCTCTAAATTCAGGAAATTCTCACAAAGTCACCGACTATAAGGGAGATACTTGGGAAAGCAATACTTTGGAGTTGAGATGAACATCCTTCAGGTTCAGTTTTTTTTCCAGGTGAATGTTACCTTATCTCAATAGCTAAAATAGACAAAAAAAAAAACAACCAAAAAACAAAAAACAAAATCAAGGAACAATGAAAAAATATTTTAAGTTCTCCTTGAGATTTGTGTATTTTTCATGGTGACACCTGAGAGAAGGGGGATCCGTGACATGGATAGTTTGACAGTGAAGCTTCCACTCATTCTTTGTCTCTTAGCGTATTTAGTATTTGTGTAACATTGTAGGCTAGGTAAGCATTGGGAATCGTCCTGCTTGGTTTCAGGAACTGTAACCTTGCTGACGGGTGAAAAGGTCTCAAGGCTAGGGGACCTTGGGACCATAAGCCACTAAGGAAGCAAAAGTTATTCTCCTGGCTGGGGCGCAGCTTCTGCCCCTTTGCTTCACCCTACTTGGCCCAAGCAGATGGCTGGATAGTCAATGATGGGTAAGATTCCTCAAGGAAGGAACAACCTAAAACAGGCATAGTCATGAAGGGGCCATCGGGGAAGGACTTGGGGGGCTATGGAGGAGGGACAAAAGACCCTCACCCCTCTGCTTTGTCATAGCCTGAGTCCTCATTCTATCTGTAAAAGGTCTCCTAATCTCTTGTCTGCCTTGTTTCCCCTGCCTGATTCAGGCCTGTTACAATGCCGGAGGGGGTTACAGCCCTGTGCAGGAAAGGGCAGTTCCCGGGAGCAATCAGACCTGGGGAAGAATGCATGAAATCCTGTGAAACCTGCTTTGCTAAGAATGTCCTCAATTTAAATGTCAAGGGTCCAAGCGCAAAATGAGTTTGTTGCCCAAGGTTTTATGGCCGATTGGCGTCACCCTGTCTACCAGACACTGACTCGAAAGGATCCCCATGATCCCAGCAATGTTACGTGTAAACCTTACATGCATGCTATGTATATCTATGCAAACCAAACTCAATAAGAGCTGATTGAGAAAGAGGCTAGAGGCCCTTTTCCTCTGAGAGATTGGTCAGCCTTTTCTCCCCAAATAGATCATGTCTTGGTAGATTTATTCTCATCAGCGGTGGCTGGGAGAACTCTGCGGGTGGAGCTCCCCAATAGGTAAGCCTATTTACATGGATTTAGTGGAATATTTATATAATACTTCATAATAAAATGGGAAACATAAGGAACATCTAATTATATTGTTATCACTAATAATATTTTCAGTAAGAGCAAAATTTTGGTACTTAGAATAGCTAAAATAAATATTTTCTAATGCACGTGATTTAGCTTAATGTGCATATTGTTTAAAAGTAAATGTAGATATACATTAGGAGTACATGCTTAAAATTTTTTAAACCCAATATATCCAAAATATTATTTTACCAGGTAACTGATAAAATTTACTAATGAGACATTTACATTCTCTTTTTTCATATTAAGTCTTTGGAATTCACTGTTATTTTACACTTAAGCACATTTCATTTAGAATGAGCCATATCTCAAGAGCTCAAATTACGGTTACTATATTGGACCATAAAGCACTAGAGAATCTCACTTTAACTGTAATTTAATTTCCTTATTTTCTTTTTAGATTTTATTTATTTATTTTTAGAGAGGAGGGAAGGGAGGGAGAAAGAGAGGGAGAGAAACATCTGTGTGTGGTTGACCCTCGTGTGCCTCCCACCAGGGACTGGGCCCGCCACCCAGGCATGTGCCCCAACTGGGAGTCGAACCAACAGCCCCTTGCTTTGCAGTCCGGCACTCAATCCACTGAGCCACACCAGCCAGGGCTAATTTCCTTATTTTCAGTGTCATTCCTAACTTTGGTTGTTTCATTCTGGACTAAATTGTTGCAAAAGGCAAGTGTAATATATATTGTCTGGAAATCTTTCAAAATAAACAATAACCTGTCAAAAATAGTGCATGCCTAGCTCTGTGTGAGCTTGTTGGAAGTAGTCTAGAGTTTTTGAAACTTTACATGTAGAATTCTTTGTCTACTTCTTTACTAGATAGAATCTATACCAGGGAAATCTTAAGTGCGGTAACTCCTATCCATCCTTCCCCAAGGTAGGGTTTTTAGGTAATTGGGTTTTTAACCAGGATTGTGATATTTTATCCTCCACACCTATCGATGCATCTGGATTTTATCAGGTAATGGCAGGTACTTGTTTTAACAGTTCATCTTCAACCTGCTTAAGGTTGTATACAGTATTTAAACAATGCACATACAATCAAATGCAGCCTTATTCTCACATGTAAGGAAAATATAGTAGATGATGTCTAAGAAGGGCCATTATTAAACTAATTTATATAAACATAATTCATGCAAATAAAGGCCTCAATAAGATCTCAGCTTGAAATCACCAAAAGAGGCATAGGCCCATAGATGGTGGTAAATTGCCTTGGTTGATGCAAAGGCAGAATGCAGACAAGTCATTCCTATTTGTTTATTAACCTTGCAAGGGAGTAGGAGATTTTGATTCCTGGTTTTACTTTTACTTTTGTGGATGAGATAGGTTACCTTTAGGTAAAAAAAATATATGGAGAAAGCTGGTTATTATGTTGTCAGTCACGCGTTTCAGAGCTCTTAGAGAACCCCACGGTCACTGGAACCAGTATCCCTCATTTTACAGGTAAAGAAACTGAGGCCTAAGTTTCATGGGCTGGGCTGATTCCCAGGCTTTTGACTCCCCACCCAGTGAGTTTTATATTAAGCTACCAAAGGACACAAATAAATGACATTCAAAAAGAAAACATACACGTGGCAAAAACCACATAAGAAAAGCTTACAATGAAAGAAATGCCCATTAAGACCAGAAGATAACATTTTTCATTTAATAAATTGGCAAAGATACAAAATTATAATACGTCTTTTACGTGAGACTTTTGGGAAATGGGCATGTAAACACTCAGCTGATTGATACCTGAAATTTCACAAATGAAGACCTATTCGTTTGGCTTAAAGTTTTGCCTCTTGATAAACATGAAAAAAGGAGGAAAATGTTATGCTTTCCTGATCATTCACACCTCAAGAAGAAGGAATGGCGAGGCTCCTTTCCTGAGGACAGAGCTGCATTAGCGTAAAGGGAAGAGCAAAGCGGCGGCAGGGCAGCTGCCCTGTGAGAGTGAACGTGCTTGTGTGCAGACGTTCAGGAGACAGAGGCGAGTGGCCCTTCCTGCAGTTCCCTGACGGCTGGCTCCGATCATTCAAGTCCATGATGGGGCCGGTCCAGGATGTTCGAGTTACTTGAAGAAAAACTCCCAGAAAAAAATATATTTTTTGAAGATTTTATTTATTTATTTTTAGACAGAAGAGAAGGGAGGGAGAAACAGAGGGAGAGAAACAGCACTGTTTGGTTGCCTGTCACATGGCCCACACTCGGGACCTGGCCTGCAACCCAGGCATGTGCCCTGACTGAGAATCGAACCGGGACCCTTTGGTTCCCAGCCCGCGCTCAATTCACTGAGCTACACCAGCCAGGGCCCAGAAAAATATTTTTGACCTCTCGTTCTTTCTTCACAGTCAGTATTTTGGTTTGGGGTTTCTTTGGTGAGTATTCTTTCTTTTTCCTTTTTTAATTCAATTCACAGAGAGCTTCTGTTTCTTGGAGGTGGCTGCTTGAAGCTGGAGGTGAAGGTTGAGGGCTTCACTCTGAAGTTCCTTCTTGACCAGAGACCTGCAAACGAAAGCCCCCGACGGGCCGCATGTTGGTTATCTCCTGTCCACGTATCCCAATGGTGAGAATGGAAAGCAAAAAGGCTCGTACTGCAATTCCTTCAGATATATGATCCGTGATGGATGTTTCTATACCAACCTTGCCCCGTTCCAAAAGGGTCTGAGGCAGCATGAGTTACGATGTTCAGGCCGGAGCTCTTACTGACAAAGGAGAAGACCAAAGGTTTTGTACATTTTTGTTTGTTTTGAGTCTTGTATTACGTTATTTCACAGCAAGATAAATCAACTAAATGTATTGTTATCAGGAGCAATTTTATGTTTGCTCAAACTTTTATAATTTACTGTAGATGTAAAAATCCTATTTCATTTGACTCAACAATCTTGCAAACTAAGGAGGGGGGGTCTTATCAATTAGCAGATGAGGAAACTAAAAATGTGAGACATCTAGTCTCAAAACTACTAAATGACAAGTAGAATTAAGATTTAAACCCGGCCCTGGCTGGTGTGGCTCAGTGGATTGAGCGCCAGCCTGTGAACCAAAGGGTCTCTGGTTTGATTCCCAGTCAGGGCCCATGTCTGGGTTGCTGGCCAGGTCCCGGTAAGAGGTGTGTGAGAGGCACCCACACATCGATGTTTCTATCCCTCTCTTTCTCCCTCCCTCTGTCTCTAAAAATAAATAAATAAATAAATAAATAAATATTTTTTAAAAAAGATTTAAACACAGGCCTCCTCATTCCAAGCCCCTTGGTTCTTCTACGCTACAACACTGCCTCTTAAGAAAAGCAAAGAGAAGAAGTTCATCATTCCAGTTAGGATAATGAATCCCCATTAACCTTATTTCTTGAAATGAACCCCCTGGACAGGGTTTCCCTGCTCTTTCTCAGATTCCCCTGAAGCCTTAATAGGCTCTCTTGTAATCTTCTGCTGTGGGCAAGCCCTCAAGCAGCCACATGGTCCCCTTTACTACCACTGCCCCTTGCTGAGCTCCCCACACCACTGGCATCACACCTGGTCTCTGCTGTGACCACAGCAGCAGAGAAAGCCGGCTGTCCATCAAGATCTAAACACCCACTTTTCCGCAGAAAAAAGATGTAGCCAGGACAGGCCTGCCCAGCCTCCTTTGCTCCCAAGTGTGCTAAGCTGAACCAATGACACATGAATAAGGGTGATGTGGGAAAGTTCCATCTCTCTTTCTTGAGAGGAATTTCCTGGCCCTTGATTTTCCCTCTTCTCCCTTCCTTTTGGCTCAAATAGTGATGAAGACTGATCTTGGAAGCTGAAGATCAAGGGTGGCAGGACCCCCAAATACGGGCCCCCAAGTGTCTGTGTGGAGCAGAGATGTTGGCTGACCCCGAGCTCTCACCTTGGACTGTTATGTGACAGAGAAGTCAACTTCTCCGTAGTCTGACCCACTGGATTTTGAAGTCTCCTTACTACAAATGTTTAGTTTTTACTCTAGCACAATCGTTTTAGCTATTATTCCTTGACTGTTCTTTTCTTGGCTGCTCCATCACATCTATATAAAAGCTCTTTAATTTCTCACTGTATATCAATACCTGGCTATAATTTTAAATGAAGCATGGCAGACAATTTTGGGACAAAGGAAGAAAACCACTCTGAGGTGGCAGCTTGTCAGAGGAGCCTCCAGTGTCGACACCAGCCTCACCTCGCTTGCTTGGTTGCCGGCCTGCCTTACCCCGTCGGCAGCTCTACCCTACGATAAAAGCACTTTAGGCCTTTCTTTATCTGATGTAAAGATGGTCAATAGTGAAAATATCAATTTCTCTTACGGGAAATCCTATTTCCCCTCAGAGAGCGCAAAAACCAATGGCAAATAGTGTGATGTCAGTGTATCTCTCCATGTCTGAGTTATTCAGCCATAAACCATACCACGTATGAGACATCATGAGCCCATGTTTGCCTAAACCACCATCAGTCTAGTTTGTTCAGGCTCTCTCCACGGAGAGTTCAAGACACCCTGAGGTCCAGTCTCACATCGAGTTACTTTGTTATACTTTGTCTTGACATTTTCCTTTTTCTGAATTCTGAAAACATTTATTTCTGTTTTGTGGATAACAAAATATACCCAGAAAGACTTAGAGATAACTATGCGTAACTTTTGTGTTCTGTTTTTGGGGGAGTTATCACATTTCTTTCGGCTCAAGCTGTCCCCAAACCAAGAAACCCATCCATCATTCTAATATATCTCTCGTAAGCACTCTGCACTGAAGTTCTGAATGGAGAAAAAAATTTAATGATATTTTGACACATGTTTAATCAGATTGAAGGGTAATATAATCAGAAACAGGTAATACTATCACTTTCCTTTCTAGATGGAAAAGTCACCCCGGGAGACACGCCCCAGGGTGGTTTCACGGTTCTCTACTGACACTGAACTCATTTACACCATCTGCTACAGAGAGAGCATTCAGCTCTGCTGAGGGCTGAGAGGAGAGGGTCTTAGAAGGAGAAGAGACCTGGCCTCCCATGAGAGCCTTGTGCTGACCATCACTGATTTATTTTTTCAGAAAAAGAGTGGATGTGCTGGGTAGGCTCTTTTCCAGCGCTCTGAAGGTCGCGGGTGTTACTTTACAGGTCAAGAAACACAGGGAGAGGGAGAGATGGTTTCTCAAATCCCAGATGTTCCCCTCTTTTCTCTTTTATATGAGGTTGTGCTTTCTACACAGAGATATTGGTAGAGCGCCGACTTCCTGCTTGAGCAGTGTCAGAGAAACCTGGCATGACAGAGAGAACCAGAGGAAAAGCCACAAGAGATGACCTATTTTGGCAGGTCATCCGAAATGGATGAGGAGAGGTTAAATGATGATGAAATGTGGAAAGAGCTACAGCTTCGAGTACGGACAAGGGGGATACAGCTCTGGAGAAAGCTCATATGCCATGAAGAACTTAGGAGAAATGGCTCAGAAACACTAGTTACTAATAGGGAGCTGAACATAGTGGTTCCATCCCCACCAGCCCTTGGACCCATCTGCCACACCCACCACCAGCTCTGCCCCACACCATGCACAACACCTGCGGCTGCAAGTGTTTATTTTCCCCACCCAACCCCTGACACAAAACAGGGGTTCTCTCTAATGGAATGATAGGACAGAGCCCCATGTTTGAGCCTTGAGGAATGCTGGCTCCCAGCAGGCCTCCTGTTCTACACGCTCCTGTGTGGTCCCTGCCCCACTAAAGCAGGCTGGTCCTGGGACTCCGGAGAAGTGCAGCAGTGGTGCCCTGCTTGTTCTGGACCTAGGCTGTAAGAAGGCCTGGCAGTTTGGAGCCCTGTGCAAACAGGTAATAAGTCCCACTGCAGGCATTTTATGGAGAGACCACCTGGGAAGAGAAAGGCCCTGGGATTGCAGGGGTAGGGAGAGACGCCCCACTGCCCCAGCATCCCACCTCCACCAGCCTTCAGGCCCCATCTGGGATGTTTCAGCCCAGCCCCTATCTGACTGCAGCAGCGTGAGATGCCCCGGGGGAGACCAGCAGAAGTAATCACCCTGCCAAGTTCCAGCATGCCCACAGCATTGGGAGAGATAATAAAGTGGCTGTTGTTCTCAGCCACTAAGTTTTGAGGTGGTTTGTTATGCAGCACAAGATAACTGAACCAGGCATGTTTAATCTTCTTCTGTCAAGTCAGCTGCTTCCTGCTCTAGTCCCAGCATATCAATCCCGAAATTCTGAGAACTGAGGAGACTCAGGGGATCAGGAGGACAGATAGGAGGACAGAGAGGAGGGAGAAGACAAGGGTACACGGTGGCTACACGGGGTAAAGTGGGAAGGAAAAGCCCCATTGGTACAAGAGTCAAAGGACTTTTACACTCATGAGTGTCAAACTTCAAATTTGAAGTTTTTTTGTGCCAGTGCTATAAATGCCCCATCTCTGTCTCATGTTCTTCGGATGGTTAGCGAAGGCTCTAATCCAAAAGTTACTTTACATGAGGAGAATTTTTATGAACATCAAGTAGCTGAATTCATGGCTGGACACTTTGTAGGGAAAAATTCAGAACTCCAAGGAGAAGGCTTCCTTCCATGCAGGTGACTCAACATGATTTGCCTTGGGCGTCAGACTGTGAGCAGACGTGGCCTGCACTGCTCCTGAACAGAAGATTCTAGAGGCATTGCAAGTTTCCACCAGGCCTTTTGTTTCCTGACTATGTTCTCCTCTAGGACTTTTATGGTGTCGCGACTTATATTTAAGTCTTTTATCCACCTTGAGTTTATTTTTGTGTATGGTGTAAGCTGGTGGTCAAGTTTCATTTTCTTGCATGTAGCTGTCCAGATCTCCCAACAGTATTTGTTGAAGAGGCTATTTTTACTCCATTGTATGCTTCTGCCCCCTTTGTTGGATATTAATCGACCATGGAGACTGGGGTTTATTTCTGGGCTCTCTATTCTGTTCCATTGATCTAAGAGGCTGTTCTTATGCCAGTACCAGACTGTTTTGATTACAGTGGCCTTGTAATATAGTGTGATATCAGGTATTATGATCCCTCTTTGTTCTTCTTTCTCAAAATTGTGGAGGCTAAATGCAGACTGGTGTAGCCACTGTGGAAAACAGTATAGAACTTCCTCAAAAAACTAAAAGTGGAACTCACTTTTGACCCGGCAATTCCACTGCTGGGATTATACCCTAAGAATCCTGAAACACCAATCCAAAAGAACCTATGCATCCCAATGTTCATAGCAGCACAATTTGCAATAGCCAATTGTTGGAAGCAACCTAAGTGCCCATCAGTAAATGAGTGGATCAAAAAACTGTGGTACATTTACACAATGGAATACTACACAGCAGAGAGAAAGAAGGAGCTCTTATGTTTTGTGACAGCATGGATGGAACTGGAGAGCATTAGGCTAAGTGAAATAAGCCAGGTGGTGAGGGACAAATATCATATGATCTCACCTATAAGTGCAAGCTAATCAATAAAACAAACAAGCAAGCAAAATATAACCAGAGACATGGAAATAAAGAACAAACTGACAGCGACGAGAGGGGAGTGAGGAGGGGGAAACGGGAAAGAAGGGGAAGGGTCATCAAGGAGCATGTATAAAGGACCCAAGGACAAAGACAATGCGGGGGGGATTGAATGTGGGAGGTGGGGGTGGGTAGGGCTGGGGAGAGTAATTGGGGGGAAATGGGGACAACTATAATTGAACAACAGTAAAAAAAAAAGAGAAATAATTGAAAACAGCCTAATGTACATATTAGACAGGCATTATCTACAATGTCATATTTTAAAAATTTTCCTTTAAACAATTTATGAATGTCTTACAATTTTTTAAAAAAGATATACAAAAAGCTATTCAATAAAAAATAATTTTTTTTACCCCTAGCCTTTAGCCAGTGAGTTTCCTCCTTGAAGGCAACTGATACCAGTTTCCTTTTTAATCCTTTCTTTAATCCATTCTTCTGTGTGTGTGTGTGTGTGTATGTGTGTGTGATATTTGAATAGTAGCACAGTATTCACGCTACTCTGCCCTTGGCTTTTTACACTCAGTTCTTCTTAGAGATTGTTCAGCATGAGCACGTGGAGAGCTACCTCATTCTTTTAAACACACACAGAGTGTTCCTTTGATGTGTGTCCTCAATTCATGTAGCCATTCTGAGACGATCACATTTGTGGAAGATTTGTAGAAGATCATTTAAAAACATGGGTAGATGTTCATGATTTTTTAAGTGAAAAAAACATAATAAAGCAGCAGATTACAAAGTGGTTGAGAGCTGTAGTAACCTGTAAGTCTACAAATAGTCTATTTCAAATGCTTAGAACACAAACACACATATTCACAAGAAAGCGTGGCATTTGCCATTACGAATTCCTGGAATGACACATCCACTGTGCCCTTTGTCCTAGTGAGCTGGCTTTTGTAACCAGGGAAACAGCCCTGGTTCATGAGCTAAAGAAATATCAAGGAGATAGTCCAGCTAAAGATAACAAACAGGGTTATATTGTTTTCTGAGTTTTTGGTTCTCTCTCTTTTTTCTTTTCCTCTTTTTTTTTTTTTGGAGGTTTTATGACTTTAAAATTCAGTGATTGGTTCTCATCCACACTGTAGATTTTTACTTTCTTATTTATTGATGAGACAGAGAGAGAGAAACATCAGTTTGTTGTCCCGCTTGTTGCTGCATTCATTCATTGTTTCCTGTATGTGTCCTGACTGGAGATTGAACCCATAACCTTGGCCTATCCAGATGACGCTGTAACCAACTGAGATACCCAGCCAGGGCCTGTCTGTAGGTTTTTGAAAGTAGTGACAGGTACATAGGTAACCAATGTTTAGAACTTGTTTGGTGAATCTTCAGCCTTATTACATTTTTTGGACAATTGCACACGGATACCGCGTGGGACACTCCTTACTCCTTTGGCCTAGATGGCTTTACTGAGCCTGGTGTCAGTGTGCACACCTGGCCTGCCCAGCTCTTTCGAGGCAAACTTCCAGGTGTCTGAGTGGCTAAGGGGCTTGCTTCTGGAAGCCCACTCCCTGATGTACCTGTAAGTGTTGATGGTGTATTCTCTGCTTGCTACCTTGTTGATGGCAGAACAACGCTTCTTTCCACTGTTCTTTGCAGGAGCTGCTCTGCTGGGCTCACATTGGAAAGGCCTGGTGATCTTAACACGCTTTTCTTTTCCATGCCCATTCGTGATGTCATCCAGCTCCAGAGTACGAGCTGGAGGTCAAGCCAGGGGTGGACTTCACCACCACCTCCTTGGCTGGCTAATGATTGAGTCAGAGGATATCAAGAGGAATGCACTAATCAATAAGAGTAGCCAGAGGCCTTTCAGTCCTGCAGAAACTGTCAAACCAAGCCTAAGAGGAAAACTGGTTGGAGTCCTTGGGGTCAGTTGGCCCAGCCCCATTTGAGTTTTCCTGTTGGCCCCACTCCAGCTGGGTGCTGGACCCTCATTGGGAAGCAGTGACAAGAAGAGAGGAGACTGGTTCAGACCCTGCTGGCTGGAAAAGCCTGCCATAGCTGGAACCTTACCTCTGCTATCCACAAGTAACGCTTGTATTGAAACAAGCAATGTTAACAAACAAACAAACTAACATTTATTCGGGGATAATTTTAGATTTACAGAAAAGTTGCAATGACACTGCTGATAGTTCCTCACCCAGTTTTCCCTTACATTACCATGGTACATTTTGGTACATCATTATTAACTAAATTCCAGGCTTTATTTCACTAGTTTGCATTTCTTTCATTAGTGTTTCCACAAACATCCTTTCTGCTGTCCCAGTCCAGTCTAGGACCCCACACTGCCTTTCATTGTCATGTCTCCTTAGTCTCTTCTGCTCTGTCACAGCTTCTTCGTCTTTGTCTTTCGCGGCACCCATCACATTGAGGAGTGTTGGTCAGGTATTTTGTGGGCTGTCTGTCAGTTTGGGTTGGTCTGAGGTTGGGTTCTCATGGTCACACTGGGGCTAAGAGTGTGGGAAGGATACCAGCAGTGAGTGCCCTTCTCTCCACACCAGAGCAGGGACACACGACATCAGCTGACCACGGTGGATGCCAACTTGAAACACGTGGGGAGGGAGGTCTGCCGGGATCTTCCACCCTAAAGTCACTATTTTTTTCCTTTTCATGCTTTATTCTTCAGAAGAGTCACTGAGGGAGGGGAAGTGAGCTCTATCTCCTGGAGGGAACAGGATCTACGGATATCATGTGGACTTCTTCTGTGAGGAAGATCTGTCCCTCCCTCCCTTATTTACATGTTTTTCAATCACTTACAAGCATCCTTTTAATTAAACACAATAAATACTTTTGTTGAAGTAAAGGGGTTGGTTCAGTACTCACGCTTTTAGCAAAGCTGACTGCCCTCCCAATGGACATAAGAACAAGGACTCTGGAAAAGGACAGTTTCATCTCAGCTCCGCCACGCATCAGCTTTATTAGCTGGGACAAGTTTCCCCATCTCTCCGCCCAGTTTCCCTTTGTTGAAAATTGACATATTAAATACTAAAATAGTATTTTATAGAGGTGTGAAGATTCAATAAGATAACTTAAACATATAACATAGGGTCTAACAAATAGTTAATGCTTCATGAATATTAGCTGTTATTTCATAACTTTATTAAATTAAGAAGGATATATGTACATAAGCATGTGAGTACATGCGTACACACAGCATCAGTGGTTGGTGATACCTTAGTAATTTTTATTTTCTTATCTTTGTGTATTTGTACATTCTAAGTTTTCTATAATAAACATTTACTGTTTTCCTAATCAGAGAAAAAATAATAAAAGTTTTTTTCCAGATTAATAACACCTGGCACCGCGAAAAGTGTGGAAAATGACCGCTTTCTCATGCCACTGCTGGGAAGAAAACTTGCTAAGTCTTTTCTGAAAAATGTGTTGGCAATAAGTATCAGAAACATTAAAATTTTGCAAACCATCTGATGAAGCAATCCCATTTCTAGCTATTTATCCAGATGAAACTATTGTATAGTGTGTATGCACAAAGATGAACCCAGACAAGTGCTCAGCACATCAATTATAAAAGTAAAAACTGGTGCCCAGCTGGTGTGGCTCAGTGGATTGAGCGCGGGCTGGAAACCAGGGGGTCCCAGTTCGATTCCCAGTTGGGGCACATGCCTGGGTTGCAGGCCAGGTCCCCAGTGGGGGCCATGTGAGAGGCAACCATACATTGCTCTTTCCCCCTCCCTTCTCCTCTCTCTAAAAATAAAAATAAATAAAACCTTAAAAAAAGTAAAAACTGGTAATAACTGAATCTTATATGTGAATTAGCATCCTGTGTAGTCAAAAGTCATTTTGTAGAAGAGTGTTTAATGAAATTTTTAAAATGTTCACAATATGCTTACGTGAACAAGGTCAGTAGAACTATGGCCAACATAATTTTATTTCTGTAACACACACATACACACATGAGAACAAAAGTTGTTTAAACATACGTATATCTAAACTACAACCATTATTATCTCTGGGTCACGGGATCATGAGTGACTTCCTATTTTCTTATTTGGTTTTATCTGTATTTTTCAGATTGCCTATGAGAAACCTAAATTATTTTTGGATGTAGAAAAAGTCGATGCTATTTTTAACAGGCTCATCACAGAGAATTTAGAAAATAGAAGATACTTCATAGAAGAAAGTAGTTACTCATAATCCTATCACTTAGGGGAAACCATTGTTAACAATTTGTTGTATTTCTTTCAGTCTTTTTATATGAATTTGTGTATAATTTTTTCCACGCCCTTCTCCTATCCAGTTTAGGATCGTACCATATGTATGTTTTATATTCTGCCTTTTTTCACTTTACAGACAATGAACATCTCCCTAAGTCTTGAATACTTTCTAAAACGAGGTTACAAACCAACCAACCATTGGAGCAGGCATGCAGAAACCGACGTGCAAAGACTCATTAGAAAGTGAACAAAACAAGTTGCCAAGTAGAACTACAGGGTGAGCATAGAAAATGCTCACCAAGCACTTCATTTTCGTTATTTCTTAAGACGAGGAATTGTGAGGAAATGCCTGGAGGTTTAAATTTTTTAAATAATGTGAATATTGTTATTATCTCTAGAATCAGAAAAATACTATAAATTTTAAAAAATAAATAAAGCCTCCATTGTTAAAGAGCTGTACGACATTCCCCTGCACCCTAGAATTCTCCTGCTGGTGGACATTTAGATGTGTTTCTGCCTTTTTCCTACTGTAAATAATGACAGTGCTGGGGTGAGTATCTTTGTTTCCAAGCGTTTTCTGAGCTCATGATACCCTGTGACAAATTTGAAGGGGAATTCCTAGATCGATTTATGTGAATTAATCTTAAAGGCTTTTGCTTGAAATGCATGCTTGTATATAAATGTATGCTTGTACATACAGAGCAACAGATTTCACTTTCTATTTCTTAATAGAAATCAACAAGACCCCTTCGTTTATGGCTTCTGATTCACTCAGAGTATCTCTCAATGGAAAACACGCATTCTCTTTGGAAATATATTCAGAATCTTATTTGAAAGCAAATTTCTCAACCCCAGTAGAAACTGTAAAACCTGGCCTGATATACTACAATAGGAAAATGGAGGCAATAGATCAATGCCATTGATTTATTAAGCTAAAATGATGAGGGCCAGTCACTGGTGGCATTCTAATATGGAATTGAGAAGAGAGACTATACATTAAAAAAGGGAAATTAAAATATAAATGTCATCAACCCTTACTTTTATCTTCTATCTTCTTTTTTATATTTTAATTTATTGGTTTTAGAGAGAAAGGGGGAAGAGAGAGAGAGACAGAGAGAGAGAAAGCACTTTGCTGCCCCACTCACTCATGCATTCACTGGTTGATTCTTGTATGTGTCCTGACTGGGGATCAAACTCGCAACCTTGATGTATTGGGATGACATGCTGACCAACTGAGCTACCCGGCCAGGGCTCCTCTATACTATTTTTTAAAAAAATAAATATAGTCTTGATCTTTTTAAAAAGTAAGCTTTAGATATAACTAACATACCATAGAATTCACTCTTTAAAAATATACAATTTGATAGTTTTTAGTATATTCACAGCCTGTATAACCATCACCACTATCAAATTTTAGAACATTTTCATTATTTTTGCTTGGGGAAATTATTTTACATTTTATTTAAAAATTATTTTACATAGAAGCTGCCTTAAATCCATTATCAAACAAGGCAATAAAATGGTTAAATAAACAAATACAGTTTTGACCACCTACTTAATCTGTGGCTAACATTTCTTTGGGTCTTTTAACTCTTTGAGGCCCTGGTTTCCTTATCTGTGAAATCAGAAGTTTGGCATGACATCACAAAGGACTCTCTGGTTTAAATTCTATGCTTTTACGTAGCACTCGCATGACTGTTCACGTTTCACGATCATTTCAGTACCATCACTTTGGTTAGAGCCAGGCTTTGCACACTCAGACGAGGGAGGGGAGGCGCAGGGGCCTTCACTTACGAATGGGATGAGACCTACCCAAAAAGAGACCAAGCACCTTGGCCTAGTGTGGGGCTAGCCATATATTTAAGGAGACAATGTTTTTACATAGTTATTTTAACTAAGGTTGGTCTTATAGAAATGACAAATATCTGGCTGCAAGAATTTAGTGAAAATTGAAAATGCCCCAAGGCAAGGGACTTGGCTTCAGACAATTAACACTTACCACTGTTAAATGAAAAAATAGGTGAAAGTTTGGTGGAAGATTTCTGAAAGTTTTAGAGCTAGTCCTGCCACTCCCTGGCTACCTCTCACAACTTGAGATTTCTTACCTTAAGAAAAACAGTCTCTACTTGCTACAGTATTTGGGAGAGTATAAGAGAGAGTATACATAAATCATCCAGTACAATGTCTGACATCTGAAAAGGATTTAATGTAATTTAGCTCCCTTGGTCCAGTTAATCTCCCACAAACATAAAGGCCATCAGAAGAGAGGTAATAATACATGTATGTAAATACATCATGCATACATTAACTGTGAAATT
Organism: Micronycteris hirsuta; assembly: GCA_004026765.1. Lineage (NCBI taxonomy): Eukaryota > Metazoa > Chordata > Mammalia > Chiroptera > Phyllostomidae > Micronycteris > Micronycteris hirsuta. Next base: position 29,487 of record PVJI01001793.1, on the reverse strand, counting down.
GGATGAACTAAAAAACCATAATTTGCCTCCATAATGCATCAATAATTTGTATTTCAACATGATAGCTGCTTTATATTAAGAGTATTGATTTAAAATACTTCCTTTTCATTATGTAAGTCTTGAGAGTTCTATCATTTAATGCTTCTCTCTAGCTTTGATCCTGTCTATTCCACTGCGCTAGTCAGTCATTAATGCTACCTTATGGGTTTAGAACTTCTAGAAATTAGAAAATAACAACAACAACAAAACACTTGGTAAGTTTATGCAAGACAGGGTAACTGGTGGTTAGCAAGTTGAGATAAAATAAAAATACTGTAAATAATGTTCTGGGATTTTACATACTGAGAGTGCCGGAAAATCGCCTGGCAACGTTGCTAGATTGAGTCTTCCTGGGGTTCGGCCAAGGATGTACTTTAATTCTTAGGAATTGTGCAATTTGAAAAGTGAAGTTTCAGTGTCACTTGCACTTAATAGCTGTTCTTTTAGGCACGTATCTTCTTCTTTGTTGATGTACTGACCAGGGGGCTTGCTGTACCCTTACTGGGCAAGAACGACAATCTTCCTTTTCAGAGTGGCATCCAGCTTGTCTATTGACGGAGAGCCATCCTCTGTGGCCGCGGGAGGATTAAAGTGCTTATTAAGGCCAAGCAACAGCAATAACAAAACAAAAACCAAGCCCAGCGTTGAATACTATAAACCACCTAATACCTCTTAAATGACTTTGGTTTGCTTAAAAAAATAAAAGCTGGCCTCTTGCAAAGTAACCATACCACTAGGATTTTGCACTTGCCACCATGGGTTGAGTCTCTGCAGCAGAGAGGACAGAGAAAGGAGATCTCAGAGTGGATCGGATTGGTAGAAGGACATGGGACTAGTTCCTTCTGAAGCAGATAGGGCACAGTCCTATAAGGCCCTTTCTCTGTCCTCACCTCTTCCATCAATCTGTGACAGACCTGAGAAAAGGAGGGTGGAAAAGGACACAGGAACGGGACAAGGGATAGATGGTGATTGTTTATGTCATTTCACAAAATATCATAGCTGGGAGAATCCTTAAAAACACTGCGCTTGACTACTCCTGATTCTAGATTAAGGGGCTAGAGAGAGAAGGGAACATGCCCAACACAGTGCGGAGGGTAGCAGAGCTGGCTCTAGAACCCAGCCTAGGTACTTCCATTGCCTACGTGCTTCAGTGCATGCTCTTTGTGAGAAACGATGACCCAGATGACATTGCAAAATTCTCAAAACAGACGGGTTTGCTGTAGGCGCATTCTTCCTCCATTTCTCACCCCCATCCCTAGAGAAAGACCCAATGCCCTCAGGTTGCCCTTCAGCTACCCACCGGCCCACCGGCCCACCAGCCCACCGGCCCACTGGCCCACCAGCCCCAGGCACGCTCTGTTTTCTTAGCATACGTAGCATACCTGTGACAAACAGCTCTTGGGAAAGAGATTCCTTCAAACAAATTCACATGAAAATTCTAACCAGTACTTATCTCCCTAATCTTCTCAGTAGGATTACTTTTGGAACAGAGACGAATTTCTAAAGGTTAAATATTTAGTGCAGAATGAGGAAGGGATTTTTATCTCTTCTAGCCCAGTCAGCCTGTGGGGCAGAATTAGTCATGGTCTTGCTCTATTTCAAGTCATAAAGGGTTCAGGATGTAAAAAGGTAAGGGGGAAGAGGTCCTTTGTCCCAGGTTGTTTTTTTTTAATACTGCAAATTTAATGATGGAAGTCTTGCTTCTATAAAAAGGCCAACAAAACTTATAAGCACTTGATAAAAGTAATCAAAGAAAAAAAGGAATGAAATATTTTATACCTGTGTAACTGTGACCTGTTGAGGCACCCACCCAGCAGAGCTCTCTGGAGTTTGGGGCAACATTGGCTCTGGGTGACATTTGGAATATGGATTTGGAAATGGATGGAGGGACTTCTACTGGAGTCCTTGAAGCCAACTCATGCCTAAGAACCTATGATTTAGAGGGAATATTTGATAGAATCAGTTTGGGTGAGGGATTTTTTTTTTCTAAATGAGATTACATTTAAGGAATAATAGAGTAGGACATCTAAATAGATGTCCATCTCTAACACAAGTACGTTTTAGGGATTTGTTTGAATTCAATCTAAGATTTTCTAACTTAGTTTATTTAAGATAGTGCTGGTGTTTTATAGGGGGTTCTTATATTAAACAGTATTAAATAGAGGATGATTTTTCAGGATAAAAGTTGCAGGTAGTAAGAGGAGCTTAGCAAATCCAGGAGGGAGGAAACGGAATAATGGAGCAGTGTTTGTCAGAGTAGAGAGTGGAGTGATGGGTGTCTGGTGAAGGAAGAAACATGAGGACAATGGGGAAAGGGTTCAAATTCAGGAAAAGTAGACGTGTGGCTAGAACGAAGGGTGCCTAGGAAAGAGGAAGGGAAGAATGGTGGGAAGGGGATCTCGAGATGGGGACTGTCGCGGGACAAGGACAAAATAACAATTGTTCCTCTCCTTTCCTTTTTTCTCTCTCCAGAAGTGTTTCTTAAAGTTTAGGACTGACGTTCCCTCCCACGTGGCACTTCCTCACTGCCTCGGGAGCAGAAACCACTCGTGTGATGTCCATGGCTGGAATACACAGATGAAATGGAGACTTGCACCTCTACCCTGAATCTCTTGCTTTTTCTCTCGTTTAGTGTCCCACAGCTAATTACCCCGGACTGCTTAATGAACACAATATTACATTTGCATATTCCCAGACCTAAAATGCTTTTTCTTCACAATTTAGTTGTGCCTCCCCAGCCGACTCTTCTATCTTCAGTGATTCCAGCGCCTCAGGAAATCTCTTGGCGTCGTGGCCAGATTATTTCACGATGGCGGTGTTGCCGGGTATGGTCTTAATCTCTGCCTTTCTGGCTAACCCCATTAGGCTGCTTCTTTTTGGTGGCTACTTGCTCCACTGAAGGCTTGTTTTCCTCTGTTTTTGCCCAGTAATTGACAACTTGACAGTGTTTGCCAGACAATAAGCAAACATTTAAAATAGTGTCAATAAACTAAATTGGTGTAAAAAGAAAAACCTGACAGTTTTCTTTGCTGGAAATAAGAGCCTTTGCATGTTGAGAATGCAAAAGGCACCAAATGAAAGGTATGAGCAGCTGAGGAGGATGAAGCTTCACACTTCTTTGGGGGAAAACACAGTCACCACTGTATTAAAAAAATTTTCATGGATTTCCTTTAAGGAACCACATACTAACTATAGAAGTTAATATATTCCTGAAGTTATATGGGTAATAACAGTAGAAATCAATATTTACTGAGCTGTTTACATGGTAAAGCATATTAACATAATTGTTCCATTTAATACTTTGAACAACCTTAGATGTTAACATTGTCATTTGAGGTAAGTGTTCTTCTCATTTTAGAGTTGAAGACACCGATGGCAAAATTGGACCTCTGGTAGATGCCTTTCTAGTTGAGAGAGAAAGAGGGAAAGTGAGGCGAGACAATGGCACCGGCTACCCTGAATACTCAAAGGTCCTGGCAACGCTTTTATGAGAAGTTCTTTTCATGCGATTAGATGAGCCTTTTCCTGAGGAAACACGAGAGGACCGCTGGCCGATGTCTGCTGAAAGGGAGGCTGAGTGAGGAGAACAGGCTAAAAAACGAAACACCCATCAGGACCTGAACTGATTGTTTGCATAAAAGTAGTGCACACATCTGAGGTCTAGCACCTATGCAGCTATTTAACAAAGCTGTGAGTATTTTTCTTGCAAAAAAGAAGTTTTCTCTTAGGCCACTATAAGGAAATCTAGTAAATTTCTAGCAAGAATGTACTCACATATTTGGTAAAATACAATGTCTAGAACATTTCTTCCCTACAGTGTTTAGAGTTTCTGCATAGGGTTGTTTCACGTGTTTTCTGAGAAGACGATGTCCTTCTTGGAAGTACAGCCACCTTGACTAAAATATGTAAGATCGACAGACAGAGGCCTGCGGGTAGTAGGAAAGAACGATCTCCAGCCTCCCCAAGAGTACTTAGACTTCTAGGTTAAATGGCTTTAGACCCTAAGCCTTACATTAAGTGTGCATATTATTTGAGAACATGCTTCTCGACTGTAATATATGGTATGCCATTTGAAAACATACCGTTTCACTTATTTATTGACATATCACAAAACATCCCAAATGTAGTGGCTTAAAACAATAACGATTTATTATTTTCATAATTTTGTGGGTTGACTGGGCTCAGCTGGGCAGTTACCCTGTTCTACTTGACGCTGGCTGGGGACAGGCCTTTGGCTACATTCAGCAGGTGGCCGTGTTGAGTGGGAAGGGCCAAGGAGGCGTTACTCAAGTGACTGGCCCTTGGTGCTCTTCTAGTGGCTCCTTCTCTCCATATGGTATCTAATCACCTGGTAGTCCAGCCTACGCTTCTTTATAGCATGGTGGCTGGCTTCCCCAGAGACAGAAAGCAGAAATTGCCAGGCCTTGCAAGGGGCTGGCCCAGAAAGGGCCCAGTGGCACCTCTGCTGCTGTTTGTCTAAGGAAGTGCCAGCTTGCGAGGCAGGGAAGAGGGAAGGAGACTTCGCCTCTTGGTAAAAGGAGAAGAAAAGTATCATTGCAAAAGGCACGAAGGGCGGGAGAAACAGTCGCAGCCACTGATGGAAGGAATCTACTGCACTCTTTCAAACACAAGCACCGTTAAAAATAATGAAAGCAGAAAGGTTAGTTCAAAAGAAAAGAAAAGAATTGAAGCATATTTAAACAATGACCTCATTCATTGTTTAGCTAATTGTTTTTCTCTCTTTTGATCATTAGTCTAAGTTTGGTCTTGAGCCTTTTCGTCTTTTAAACCACAGATACATTATTATGATAGCCGGGAATTAAAGTTGCAAGAAAATTTCATCTCTTGTAGCTTAAGTATTGTAGAGAATCGGAGAAATATTCTGATGAATTGAAAGAAAAAAAAATCTTACAGCCTCAAAGTAAAGTTGTAAAGATGTTCTCAGGAATAGGCATATAGCCAGACAGACTGGAAAAGATTTTGTTAGTTTTTCCATTTGTAAAACTTCCCAACTCAAGGCACAAAAGGAAGAGTTGCCATGCCAGCTGTTCAGATATTCCAACTAATGGAAAATTTAATAAGTTCTGGAATTTATATGTGAAGATGACAGTTTTTCTTACCTAAATACGAAGTATTTGACAATGGACCAAGAGCTGAGTTAAACAGAAATAAAGAGACAGAAATATTTCTAACTTTTATTAAAAACAAGCTAAAGATCATATTCAGGTGAAGTAATATATACAAATACAAAGTTGCCAAAGTATTAATCCCACACTTAAGCTAAATTGAAAAGGTTATGTATTCATATGGTTAACATAATACAACTAAAAAGGCTCTGGAGCTAATTGTTTCTAGCAGCATATATGGCCATAGTGCTAATTATCAAATGCTAATCAATGTATAGCCACAATTTCATGTGATTTAAAATAAGTTCTAAAATAATAAGTAAACACACAATGTCCTCCATGTGACAGTATTGAAAGAGACGGTTAGTGACTAGTGTTCACAGCAGAAAAAAAAATTTTACTTTATAAATACTAGTTATTTATACGCCTGTTGAGTAGACCAATTCTCAGCTTGAGTAAATGAGAGGTTAAATATAAAGTTGACTGCTGCTGAAATATAAAACAAGTCCTGCTGCTGAAATATAAAACAAGTATAATTCAGATGTATTTGTCGAATCTGATTAAGTTATAATTTACTGAAACGACCAAAAGTCTTGCTGAGGTTAGAAGTGTACTAACTGTTCTTTGCCTTAATAGTTGTCTTAGTGTTTCAGAGGACATATGTCATTCCCAAGCCAAGCAGAGTTAGATTAAAACATCAAAAAATGATTATACAAGGGTCCCGGTTCGATTCCCAGTCAGGGCACATGCCTGGGTTGCGGGCCAGGTCCCCAGTGAGGACCATGTGTGAGGCAACCATACACTGCTGTTTCTCTCCCTCTCTGTCTCCCTCCCTTCCCCTCTCTCTAAAAATAAAAAAATAAAATCTTAAAAAAAATGATTATACATTATTCTGCATGTTAAAAGCACACCTGTTTTATTTACATTAAACTCTAGTGATAATTAGCTTTAAAATCCACTTTAGTTTATGAAACTTAACCTCCACTAGACGGTTGTCTGCAAACTACAATTGCCTTGATAGAACTAGCAGGGAGCACCTGAATGTGTTGTGTGTTTGTGTGTAAGAAATCAAGCGAGAGAGAGAGATGAGAGAGATGAGAGAGGAGTAGATTTGAGAGAGATCTTCAAGCTCCAGGCCAGATCGCAAACGCCCAAATTTTCCTTGGTATTGTTAATGAAAAACAATCCCTAGCAAGCACCTTCTGGAGGGAGATGTGTCCAGGACACAAGCTGAAGGGGAGCCTTCGGTCGTCTGGTGTATCTGCTCTCTCACTACACAAGTCTACAGAGAGTTGCAAGCCAGGCCTGGAACCGGGGCTTCTAACCCCCAGATCACGTGATATTTCCATTGTTCTCTAAACGACCACTCTTAAAGGCTTTCAGTTGTCTACTAAAACAAGAATGAAGTGGTTGAGTTAAAGACTTTAATCTAAGGCAAACACTACATTCGGAACATTACTTTCACTTGCGAATGGCATTTTATCTTTATGTCTTAACTATATGCTTTAAAAATCTGTCTATCTGTGATTCATCTAATATCTTACACTGACTCCACAGTTTTTTCTGTTTGTGGAATTTTAGGATCATTCCTCTTTTGGTAATATGTTTTCATTAAAATATTTGGGAGAATTCTGTGCCATTTGCTCTAAAACCATGAGTGGAAATCATTGATGGTGACAAATGACTAAGGAAGTAACATCTCTTTGGAAAAAAAAATATATAATTCTATAGCAAGTAAGCCAAAGAACTATAAAATATTTTCAGAATTAAAAATTTTCTCAAAATAACGTACTGACTTTCTTCCAACTCATAGTTTGGGGGATTGCAGCAATGAACGCAGGTGTGACGCCGCTGAGAACACAGAAGTGGGAACTACGCCCCGCTCACCTCTTCCTCCCGGCCCGAAGGCTTTGTTTTCACCCTTCACTCATCTCCCTAACCCCAAGCATTCCAAAGCCTCCTGAAAATGACTTCTTCATGCTTCAGTCTAGTTAAAAGAATCTTCAAAAAGTGGCCCCCTAAAAGGGCTGTGTGGTTGGGGCAAGTGGGAACAGTTACTACATGCAAATGAACCGAGACTAAAGACAGCCCAAGCAAAGCGGCTTACGGGGATGATAAGGGGTCTAATGAAATATCGTTTTTTATCTCCTTCTTTAAGGTTTATTTCCTTATTCCCCGAGCAGCAGGAGCACTAAGAGGAAGTAAAGTCTGCATTTTTGATTCTCCGTGAAGTGCTTTGAAATTTAAAAAAATTAAAAAACAAACACCTGAGTGGAGATTCTCAGGCACCTCTGCGGAAGGTCAGGAAACCAGGGCGCACAGAGGTCACGCCGGGGTGCAGGAAAGGGCGTACTCAGGTAGTGTCGCTCACCGTGACAGCCCAGTATTTGTGCAGCACGGAGGAAGAGCTACACAAATAAATGAAAAAGCTGGAAAGCTGGCTCGAGTGAGAAAGCCCCAGGTGAGCCAGAAACTGAGCAAGACTGGGAAGGAAACGCGTGGTTAACGGAATCTTGGGGGCTGTGAAGAGCCCGGGGGCAAGGCTATTTGCTGAGGATAAGTTTTACAAAAGACATGACTTGATTTGGGTACTAGACCTAGGGGTGCAGCTGTCTTTCATGTGGCTGAGAAGTGCAAGGGAATCTGTGTAGTACGGCGGTGGGACTATGCACTGGAAAGAGAAAAGCGCTGCGGCTGGAGATTTGCGCGCCTGAGTGACTCAGGCAGCAGCAGTGCTGGGTGACCTGGGTCGCTCCGGGGAAGTCAGGAATGCGAACGTCATCACAAACTATCCACTTCGTGGTAACATGGCTGCATCAGAACATTTTTCTAAGCATTACACGCTTTCTCCTCTCCAGTGATACATAAATGATGGATGTGTCTAAGGAAAAAAATTGAGAAATGCTACTTTGAATTCTTAAATATAAGCAAAAGGAAGGGAAGACAATCACACTCCCAACCTCTGCCTCTGACTCCACTGCTGTTTGAGGCACAATTATAAGCAAAATGGACCACAGAGTCCTGTGCTGTCTTGATTTCTGCATGTGTTGTGTTATGCAGATACAATGAGAGCTGGAGTAGCGTGAGTGGTTTGGCAATAAAGAGGCTTACATAATAAAAACCCTATGAAAGATAAAATGAAATCTTTTAGCAAAGTTGCCTTTAATCTTTTGTTTTTCATTTTCCTTGCACCTGTGGTATCATCTTGTTAAACATTCAAGACATAGCCCTGGCTGGTATGGTTCAGTGGACTGAGCACCCGCCTGCGAACCAAAAGGTCTTTGGTTCGCTTCCCAGTCAGGGCACATGCCTGGGTTGCAGGCTGGGTTCCTGGTTGCGGGTGTGGAAAAGGCAACCAATCCATGTATCTGTTTCTCTCCCTCTCTCTCCCCTCCCCTCTATCTAAAAATAAATAAATAAAATCTTTTTCAAAATTTAAGAAACATACAACTCTGAAGAGGCACACTTACTGGTAACAAGATGAAAATAAGAACTCCCTAGCAGCTTATACTTACACTCAGAATGTTAAATGGCCAAATAAGCCCACTGAGAATGTCCTTCCAGTGAGCAAGGAACTATTGCTTAGATGCCACAATTCCTTAGTAAGGAGGTGCTCCCTAACAACTGAACTAGCTTCTCTGTAGGTTTACATAGGCAGGTTTATAAGTATAATTGACTTTTAGAGATGAATAGAGAGTGTTACTGTGTTTTCTTAAAAACACTTGATGCTTGGTGTCTTAGTGTTGGGCACAAGAAACTTCTGGACTTATGTGTATTTGCAAACTGTTTGGGTGAGCTTGGCAAACCTAGGAGCAGAAAAGAGTTAATGAAAGTAATCATCTTAATATTTATGGATAGGAACATCACTCTTGTGTCTTTGTGCCGGACAGGGATAGGCAGCCCTGTGCCATGCTTTACATGAGTTCCTTGTTAGCAAACTAAAGGCACTTTAAATATTCTTCATTATTCCTAGATGTCCAGGATAAAAAGCATCTACTATGATACTTCAAAATTTAGAACTCTCTGTATATACACACACACACACACACATATGCATATGTATATATGTAGGTAGGTCGGTAGGTCTGTCAAGTTTATTTGGAAATGTATCACAACCTAAGTTGGGCTTGCCTTTTGAGGTGTTTTGTTTGCCCTCCCCGCTTTGTTAAGAGACACAGAATGAAGTTAACTGAAAGATAATTTTCCTGCTCTCAGAAACATTTACAAACCTGATGTACACGTTCAGGGCTGCACAAGTTCATAGATGCTGTGGATGCAAATGTTTGGAAGAGACTGTAGATAATGCACTATTTAGAAAATACACCCACGCAGATAGGTTTAGGTCCTGAGATTTACCCAGGAGGAGGGAGGACAAGAAACCTTGCTGTACCACGGGACAGCCTTAGAGTCAGCAGTAGATTATCCCGGGGTGTTTATGAGGATGGGAATTTCTTGTAGTTCACTCACTATTTGCTACGTAAATGTATGAAATTTTCTCTAGCTAGCTTTAAAAATAGAGCCGTCAAAGTTTCATGAGTCAGAGAAAGTAGAGTCTGCCCTGGAATCAAAGAATAAACCTAGGTGCATGTCAAGGCTCCCTTCCTACACCAATACAAACACACAGAATAAAACATCAGTCACTCAACAGACCTGGTTACAATAACAGTGAATTAAGATGCAGAAACATAAAGTCATTCCTCACACAATCAACAGTGAGGACAGTGCTCTAAGACATCATGTGGTCAGCCGAAGCAAGACGATGTATGTGCATCCTTTTCATACATCAGAGTAAGCTCACAAATTCTCAATAAAAATTGCCTCAAGAGGGGCAGCTCTGATGAAATTGAAAATATCTCCTCCATATGTGCAGTTTCAGAAGTTGTAACATTTCAAGAAAATATTCTAAAAGATAAAGTCGGCATGTGAAAAGCATGGGCAGAGGAATCAATAATGATCAGAGCAGAACAATTCTAGAAGGCATCTTCATTTTCATATGGCTCGTTTGCGCTTGAAACACAGAATTCCTATCTCTCTTGTGCAAAATGTGTACATATTAAGTTACGTTCCACTTGAAAGAACATTTTCCTAAATGTTTGGAAGGTGATCAAATTTTAACTGGAGGACTTGTTTTCTTCCATCAGGTGTGGGGGAGATGAGGCTTCCTGGTATGAGAGGCAACAGTTGATTCTAGTAGCAGAACAAGACAAACATAAGAAAGTAAATTGAAAACAAATCCTATTTGTACAGTTTGGTTTAAAGGTGGCAAAAAAGGAGACATATGGTACAAAGGTGTCAACAGACATGAATTTAAAAATTAAGTAGAGATACTTTCAAAACATTGTGATATTCTGATACTTGAAAATGACATTCTGTTATTCAGTCTAGGTTTCTCATAGATATGTTCTAGTTTATTTCAATACACAAATTTCTGAGTGTCTAGTGTTTAAAAGACAGAAGCCCACAAGCTATCAGACAATAATTCCAAGACTCTACATTCTGCCCACCAAATTTAAAATTTTAGGATATTGGCAGAGCAGCAAAGATTAAAAACCTCTTTACTATCAATGTTAAACAATATTTAGTTTTAAGGAATTTCTTGGTCATTCACTCAGAGATCTAGAAGTTGGTACCTAGGTAGAAATTTGAACTCACAAAATGAAACCACACTGCATGAAAAGATCTTTCTGAACTTTTTTTTCTCCTGATATGGTAAAACGTCTAGGAAAGAGGTGTGTGCTCAGAAAGAAAACCAGGGCTTGAAAGACATGTACATCCCCCTCTTTCTCCTGGCCTTGCTCTCCAGAGACTGCACTTGGGGGAGAAAGATGTTCAGGCCCTATTTCACGGTGGGTCGTAGCGGGGCTGCCACGCGGAGGTGGACAGCTTGCGGTTGAGTAACGATGATGTCATCTTTGTAAAGGAGATTGTCTAGGTGCCTGCTGCTCTTTGTGTTTTCCTCCTTCTGTTGTCCGGGGTCTCTGGGAAGGTCTCTGTAAAGTCCCGGATCTTTGTCAGTGGGCTCGAGGGTCGTAAGGAATGGGGAGCACAGCTGTGAACTGGAGACTTCGAGGGAGAGCACATCCCCATGCCTTTGGAGGACAGTCTCTGTTGGAGGACAGTGTGGCAGAACTTCGGTCGGGGCCGGGGGGCAGGATGGCACAGTGCCACTGTCTACCTTTCCAGGCCAAAGGTGAGGAATCTAGTGAGAAGTTTTTAAGGGGATAGTGTTTTTCCAGGCAATTCACATTATATTTTAAATTGCTGCCTCAGACTTATTTGAACAAACCCTAATCTTTTGGTTAAGTAGAAGGTATTGGGCTTAACTTGCAAACACGTAACTTTAACAGGGAAAGGTAAAATATCTCCGTAATATAGCCCTGGCTGGTGTGGCTCAATGTATTGAGTGCAGGCCTGCGGACCAAAGGGTCTCCAGTTTGGTTCCCGGTCGGGGCACATGTCTGGGTACAGGCCATGTCCCCAGTAGGGGGTGAGCAAGAGGCAACCACACACTGACGTTTCTCTTCCTCTCTCCCTTCCTTCCCGTCTCTCTAAAAATAAACAAACAACATCTTAAAAAAAAAAAAACCCTAAAAAGTTTAAAAAAAATACCTCCATAATACAAATTTGGAGACCCAGAGATTTTGGATACATGGAAATCATCTTAACATTTCTTCTTACTGATTAGTTTGCTCTTTCCCTCCCAAAAAACTTCTACTTTAACTATCGCATGGTTGAAAGAAAAGACCGCTTTCCTCCTTTATGGTGACTTGTTAATGTGAAGATAAATGACCAAAATGAAAGATTAAGTAAACACAAATGGAATGATTGTCAGACTCTGATAAATTAAAAATTACCATCTTGGCTTATTAATGAGCAATGCTCATCTATTTAGTTACTTGGATTATATTTATTAAATATCTTCTATGTGACAGATATTGTTTTAGGTGCTAGAGATACAAGAGGGGTTGGGGAAACCCAGACAAACTTACTCCCATGAACTTCATGTTTTAACATCCAAGTTTTCTGAAAGCAAGTAAAGGCAGTCACTGGATCACCTGCAGAACCAACGTCTGCCGTCATATTTACCATGCTTTTCTACAACACTGGTGCGTCTGAGGGTGGGACTTCGTTCCCAGATGTCTGAGTCTCATCTCTGCATCGGGCCAGTGTTGCCAGGGTTGTCCTCACCTTTGAGGAAAAATCTAAGACAGGCAGACTTAGGGGCCTGCCCCGGGTGAGAAGACGTGAGAGGCGTTTCCTTTACTGCACACGGGAGGCTTCAGCAAGGCGCTGGGGTCCTCTGCACGGCCGGCGGAGACTCAGTGCTGCTGTAATCGGGCTTTCGGGGTTTGAAGCTGTGGTGCTTTGGGGTCACGTTCTGGCAGGTGGGATATCCAATCAGCGTACAAAAGAATTGTGTGGTCATTTGATGTAAGAATGTCTGGAATAAGACTTGGTAACAAACTAGATATTTTCATAGTTTTATGATTTTATTACATCAACCAGTATTTATGAGATAAACAAATACAACTATACCAGGGCAAAGAAAAGGTCTTGATGTCCACCTAGCCTCACTTTGAAAGGTAGAAAAAGGAAAAAAAAAAAATCATTTTTATCCCACTTTAACTTCTGTGCGGAGGTACCTGCTGACGTCTCCTGTTTCTTCCTTCATTCCGTGCTCTTCTTTTGGTTTGGTCCTCTAGGAAAGAATCAAAGTAGGGGCTCTCCAGGAGTTGGGCACAGGTTAATCTGTCATCCGGGTTCATCTTCAGACAGTCCTTCGGAAGAAAAGCAAAGAAGATATTTTAAAAAGGGCCTATTTTGTTCCTGTGCCCCAAAACTCTTAATAGTAACTGGATAGAGCAAATACGAGTTTAGAAAATCAGCTTTGCATATTATCCAGTGCTTACAACTTGTCAATAACTGCGGTCATCTCTCTTTCTCCACTGCTCCACTCTGGCTTCTGCCGCCACGATTCCACGTGAGCGGCTCTTGTTCTTCATGCCTCGGACGTCTACTTCCTGACAAGTAAACCTCCCTCCACACTCTGCGTTCTCCTCTCAGTAGTGTTAGAGACTTTTGCCCTCCTTCTTGAAACTCTCCTTTTGTCTTCTCGGACGCCGCACTTTCGTTCCTCCTACCTCCCGGCCACTTGTTTTTAAACCGACCTGTCTTAGTTTATATTCTTCTCCATGGTGGTTGCATGAAATTCCCCAAGGCCCCATCTCAGGTTCCCCTTTCTTCTCATTTGTTCTAAGTGTCCAGCTAATCTAACTGATGTGCAGTGGCTTCAAAGGTCCAGGCTTACCAGAGATTTCCACATGTATCTTTCTGGTCCAGACCTCTCTGAAATCCAGACCCGCGTGTGTAAGGGCCTACTTACTATCTCTGCTTTGTCTCAAGGGCACTGTTATGGGTTGGACGTGTCCCCCCAAAATATTTGTTAAAGTCCTAACCCCAGCAGCTCATCATGTGGCCTTACATGGAAATAGGGCCTTCGCAGATGTGATTAGTTAAGAGGAGGTGATACTGAAGTAGTGCGGGATCTACTCCAAAATGACCGGTGTCTTTACGAGAGAGGGGAGACCCTGCAAAGACAGCACATGTGGCATACGTCATGTGAAGACAGAAGCAGACCCTGGAATCCTGCTGCCAGAAGTCCGAGAATGCCTGGGACTACCCGAAGCTGGAAGGGGCCAGGGAGGACCCTCCCCGAGAAGCTTTGGAGAGAGCATGGCCCTGCCAACACCTTGGTTTTAGACTTCTGGTCTCCACAATTATGAGAATACATTTTGCTGTTTTTAGCCACCCAGTTTTGGGTACTTTGCTACGATAGCCCCAGGAAATCGACACAGACACCTCCTCTCTGCCACCTTCCTCTACATCACTCCCCAGATCTAAATGATTGTCAGGTCCTATCCGCTTTATTTCCAATTCTATCTAGAATCCATTCACTTCCTTGTATGGACTCTAAGTCTACTGAAATCCAGTCTTTCCTTCACTACCCATGGGTATTTTTTAAAAGAGCATTTTTAGATCCGGAGACTGTGAAAGCTGAGTTGCTCCAGAGGCCTGAGCTGGAACGATGTCCTGCCTGACGCACTGAGACGGACTGGGTGGAGCTGAGGCTCCTGAACTCCTGACTGCCTGATGAATAACTTTCTGCACACCAGAAGCTGATGGATTCTCAGAGGTGCTCCTGATCAAAGTGCTCCTAACTTGGGAAAATTTTTAAAATGAGGGGCAAGAAATTGGAATTGCAAAGTCCACATTGGGATCCTTTTCCCGAGACTTCAAATTTCACAAAAAGCCCTTCAACAAAATTTCCAAGAGTCGACAGACATCCTGATGACCAGATAAAACTGACCTAGTGATAGGATGGTAATGGCTATGAAGACATAGCAATAAAAAATAAATATGGTACCCACTGTGTAATTTTAAACCTAATGAACAGAACACAAAAGCTCCGCTGCTGCATGCCACCACTGTCCTTGGCACTGTCACTGCCTGGCACTTCACCCACTTGAGCTGTTCCCTGCCTAGATTATGACCCAGTCCCATGGGATAACTACCTGTTACGGCAGCTGGTACTCACTTGTTAAGGATGTTTCGACTGCAATTAACGAAAGAAAGACAGCCTTTATCTAACAGGGGAAGGGGTCTAGGACGCAGGGCGGGACTCACTGAATAGCACGATCCCTGATGCACTTGAGAGAGTTCTTGGGTCTCAAGTCAAACATTATGAGCCTAAATCAAATAGCTGAGAGACAAAACTAGCTTCACCCGACATCGTGGGCTGACACCTTTGGAGATGAGGACAGGGAGTTTGTCCTCTACCTGGAGTTTCTGTGCCCTTTGAAGTTTTCTGGTTAGTTGGAGGAGGAACCACAGGAAGGCCTGGCCACAACACAGAAATGGGTTGGGCTCGTAGTGCCTGACACCCCCCACTCCAACTGCTCTGGGTTTTGTTAAGTTGTAGGTGGGTCGGAACCACCTGCCCAGAACAAGGTCAGAAAATTGGGCTTCCAGGAAAGGACCTGCAGAGTGCTGGGTTAAGGCAGGTCATAGCAGTGAGACAGGTGGAAGACAGCTGAGGCAGTGGAGCAGGGCGGAGGGCAGTTGGGGAGCCCAGAGGTGTCAGGCTCCGAATCTCAGGAGGGCCCAGACTGAAGGAACCCAGCAGCACCCTGGATAGCACCTTCGCAGCCACTGGCTCTGGCACCAGGGCTGGTCTGAGTGGGCTGTAACAGGTCGTCCGATGGCTCCACCTTCTAGATCATGCGAGTTTCAAACTGCGCTGCTTATTAAATCACCTAGGAGGCCGTTTAATAACATAAATCCTAAGGTCCTATTTACAGAGATTCCCCTTCTGTAACTTGAGTTTAGACACTGGAATGCGTATTTTTGAAAAGCTCCCCGGTCATTTTGATGAGTAGCATGGAAGGCACTGCTATAAACAGAACTTAATTGATCTGTAAGACAGCTACTCTCACTGGCAGCTCCGTTCCCAACCCCAAGGGCTTTTATATCCACTTTGGATGAAAGAGTCACATCTAGCGCGGCCTCAGTTGGTCAAGCATGGATAACAGATGATCACAGGTGAGTTTCTTCTATTTTTTTATTAGAATTTGTCCTATGTTTGATGATCTCTTTTAGGCCTGGTGCAGAGGCTATACAATATGGTGTCTATATGGCTCTGACTTTGCTTGCTTTTCTGGCTTTTAAAAAAATAATTAAAAATTTGATTTAGTTCAATGTGTCTAAAATGTTATCAATTCAATATATAATTCATATTTTAAATTATTAATGAAATATTCATATTTTACACTCTATTTCTATTAATTTTTAAAGAAATCTAGCACATCTCCATTCAAATAGGCCGTATTTCAAGTGCTCATGTAGTAACATGTGGTGGCTACCATACTGGACAGTGCAGTTCTGGACCTTCAAACTTAAGAAGTGGCATTCATCCTCAGAAACTTCCACAGTCTGAATATATGAATTTAATATTCAAATTTCTAATGAATACAAAAGAAGTAATAGTGTTATAACAGCCAACCCAAAGTATACTCTTTCACCTCCTACTAATTTTAATAAATATGTTAAAAAGATTACTGCGTACACCTCTGACGTTCCTTTAACTGCAATGATTTTACAGCTCCTTATCATTTTCAATGACTACATGCTACTTTGACATTATTTGCACTATTGTCTGCCCCTCCCAGAGTTACCAGCTTCATTACAAAGTGCAGTCAGTAACAGTTATAATTGATTCTTAAGTACCTTCATGAAATTCAAAGCCATGGGATGAGCCTCTGAGAATTTTTCTTCAAGAGTTTCCTAGAAAACAAAGTAAAGACTTTCAGTATTACAAAGTATGCATATTTTAAATAGATTAGTAATAAGAATACTTTAAAGAAAGACCCCCTAGTAGCTTAATTTCTTTTAAAGATTTTTAAAATCGTATTTTAATATAATTTTACACTATAAAGACTTAAAAGCAAAAAGCTGGAGTGATTTTCTCAATTTCACAACGTCTTGCAATTGATGTTTGGTACATGTGGGTTCCGAGTGTCCTCTCCTGAAAGACTACAACGGCCCTATAATATCCGTGCCTGCCTACTTATGGAATGCTTTGAGCATTAATGGAAATCCATTGAACTACGGGAGTAAGAACAATACGGAAGGGACAAAACTCAGAATAGTAAGGAGTGAGGAGGACGGGATTCAGGAGAAGTATGTGGGGAGGAGGAAGCTTCAAAGATAATGATAACACTCTTCTTCAACTAGGCAGCAGGTACATGTAAATTTGTTGTTTTATTCTTTAAATGACATTTTTTTTGTAATTCAACCTCTAGCCTGGTAATTTAACTTTTAACCTTTTATTATGCTTAATAAAAGAGATCCAGTATGTAAATTAAGGTATTATGTGAAATAAATTTAAAACAAAGAGGGTGTCTGGAGATAGCTGGGGCCGCTGGAACCGCAGCCTGTTCACGCGCACTGTGAATCCCAATCTGGCTCTACACACGCTTGTCCTCCCGCACCCTCTGGCTCCCACAGGCCTGGCGTGTGCACACACGCCTACGGACAGCTCTCTCATTCTACAGGCAGGGTCCAGACCATACGGAGTTTTAAAGGTCACAGCCCAAACTTAGGTAGTGCGGACAGGAAATCAATGTCTACAGAAGTAAGACGGTCAAACTGATGCCTTCCCAAAGAATGGCATGGCCCACAGCAGAGTGTGGAGGTCAGTATGCAGTTTGGGGTGCTGATCTGGATGCAATGAGGGTCATTTTGTAGAATGACCTTCCATGTGAAAATATACCTTGTGAACAAATGGTTTTATTATTTGAGCTTTGTTTCACATGCTGAAAACACAGAGAATGTTTCCCGCCCCCACCCCCAAATAAAGTACTACTGTAAATACTGTGTATGAGACAGTAATTATTTCAGGAAAAGATACCCAAGTGTTTTAACTAAAAGGATCAGGTATTTGTGTAGGAACTAAACATATTTTCACTTCAAATTTAACATTAAATTAACCTTTGAATAGGGCAAGTGCTCTTGATAAGCATTTTCTGCGATTCATTTTATGTGGTTTTTATATAGTTTCTTTGATGCGTGTTAGTGTGGCATATGGAAACAGAGGCTAACATCACGAAAATTAAAAACAACTACCCCTTTAAAGTAGCAGCATAAAAAAAAAAAAACATCCCCACACAAACAGTTACCATGTCTTCTGGTTCAGGTACACTGATACCATGAAAAAACTGGTTACTTTTAAAGATGGACTGATGTCTTGGGATTAGTTTTCCTGTAAAATGCAAACCACATGATTTATGTTAAGTTTATAAAAACAATATAGTGTTTAAATGGCTAACTTCTGAGGGCCAGATGTGAAAGAAACACTGACCCTGACTGTGACCTGCAGCCCTGGAAGGACTGGGTCGCTGTGGAAAGGTCCTTCTCTGGCGGGGAGGGCCAGTGCGCCCGCACAGCCCTGGGCCACGTGGGGCTCGCTCTGCCATCCAGCCTCCGCCAGAAGAGGAGGTGTGAAAACGGTGCGCAGGGCTTTACACACACCGTCTCATTCAATCTCATAACAACCTCACAAGGGCCGCTGCTTTTTGGCTCCACTGTATCGATGACAATGAGGCTCAGAGGTTTAATAACCTGTCTAAAGTCACATGGACATTTCGGGACAGACCCAGGATTCAAACTCAGGTCTGTCTGGTATCTGCCTAATGTAAATTTCCACAATCCTTTTAGGAAATGAAACAATATACACTTCAGGTGCGTTCTGTAGTGAAACTCTATGCCCCATTTTTCATGCTGCAGAGCTGTCCTCTAGAGAAGAATGTGTCGGGACCAGGCCAGACGGCAGTGACTCCCTCGCCCAGCACCCTCGCTGCCAGGAGAGCTGGTAGGAAGGAGGGCATGCATGTGCATCCTGTGTGTAGATGTGTTACTTCCTTTGCACCCATGGCCCCAGAGTAAAGGTGCAGCTAACCATTCGGTTGTATTCTCCTCCGGCCAGGTGGAAGCAGACAACCGCTGAGGACGCTGACACGCGATGAAAGACACCCCTTGAGCCCCATTCCTATTCTGCACTGACCTGGCTGTGTGATTTAGGTTGATCATGGAAGTTCTCTGAGCCTCAGTTTCTCACTTCTAAAAGAGGCACAGTGAAAATGTCACAACGTCCTTAGTGGGCTTGTCTTAGACTGAAAGAGATGGTGTGTGCAAAAGTGATTTGTAAATCCTTACGTACCATACAAAGGAGTAGAGTTGAGGGGTTGCAACAGAGACTGCGGAGCCTGCAGAGCCTAAATTATTTAGCTTCTGGCTCTTTATAGAAAAAGTTTGTCGATCCTTTCTCTGGAGTAACAGAGGAAAACCCTCTTTTACAGTGGACAGAAACTGCATTTGATCCAATGCCTCATAAGAGTGAGTTTTAGGCAGCTGACTCATATCCTTAGCCCTGTCTTAGCTCAATATGGAAAGTGAATGTATAGTTTATTCCACGGCTAAGCAGCTCGACTTGGAAAGGATCGGTAAACTCCTCAGTGCGAGAAGTGCTGGCTCTGCACGTTGAGGGAAGGGCTGGGTGTTGGCTGCAGCCCGAACAGCCATCCTGAGCAGCACCTCGGAGAGGCAAGAAAGCTCCCGTGGTTCCTTACAATGACACGCTATTACTCTAAAGGCCTAGCCACTCTGTAAGCCATAAAACGCAGCTCCTACCCAGTGTTCTGATGATCAGATAAAGTTGATCCACATCTGATTTTCCAGGCCAGAGTGGCTGGCCTGTCAGGAGCTCTGCAAAAACGCAGCCAGTAGCCCAGACGTCGACTGAGGAACCATACTGCGTGTCTCCCACAAGAAGTTCAGGAGCTCGGTACCATCTTGTAGCAACATAATCAGTGTAGACATCGCCTGGAACTGCAAACACATCAATCAAGTGAGGTGGGTCACATCTTCACAGCAGGTGAACTACTCCCAAGAGCAGGCCAGGCCTTCAGGTAAGCTCTGAACGCTCTCAGAGGCCATATACTCTGAGCGGTTAATGCAGTGAGGCACTGACTGAGTAAACAGTTACACTGTGCACTCAGGCAGTCAATTCAACTTCCAAAGGCACCTTAGCTTGTTAATATCTGCATGATCCCAAACAAGAGGTGAGATTGAGGATTTCTGTAGTGTAACTTCAAGTCTACGCCAGCTTCCGAAAGTGCTGCCAAGCCCCCTGGGCCTGGGTCCTACGAGGATGCCGATTATGTACACACCACCTTGCGTTGTGCGTGCCGCTAATGCAAGTCTTTGCCTGCTGCACAGTTCTAGATTTGTGGAGAAACACCAATCTGTCCCTCTTTACCTTTGGTTCCTCCCTGTTTGGGATCATTTCCTTTTTCTGAGCACTGTCTCTGAATTCCCTCCTCGATTGTCAGTTTGCTCTCTAGTCCCACCAGCTCCACGAAGGTATTTCCCCAACCACTCTAGCCCACATCATTACCATTTCCCTCTAGGGAACCATCTGCACCTTCATGTTTGTACTTCATTGCCAATCATCCTGCAGGAACATATATATATTTTTTTACTTCAGATTCTAAGTGCATGAAAAGCAGAAATGCATCTTATAACTCTTTTCCTCTCCAATGGGGCAAAGCATATAAATGTGACATCAAATGAATTCTAGTTGAACGGAGTGGAGTGGAAGTGCAAATTAATGTAGTGACTAAAGGTTAAAGTGAGATTTTACTTTTCAAATAATAACAATAAAACATGTGGCATATATTCAATATCTAAAGTAGGACTTTCAACTACATTATTTCATAATCGCCTGAATCGGGTAAGTTAATAACAAGCGGCCACTTACTCAGAATCCGTGCAAACCCGAAGTCACAGATCTTGATTATCCCCTGCTTAGTTATTAGAATATTTTCAGGTTTTACATCTCTGTGAATGCACTGTAAGATAATGTTTGATTATTTCTTTGAGCTATCAAAGTGACAAAGCAAAAAGAAATTAACTATTAGTTTAAGTGATACACATGGCCTGTGAGATAAAAACAAATATGTTTTTTCTTCACTTTTCTAAAAGAACTTAAATTGGCAGTTTTTTACTCATCATATCAAAAGAAAAAATAAAAATGTAGCTACATCAGTGAAGAAATGATTGTTGACTATGAAAACCGACTTTTGGGGGGCAGGAGGGAAGGTAGTATCGTACGATTATTTCTTCTGGTTTTTACTGGGTCCTATTTTAACTGTAAGAGGCAAAACTCTAGACGAGGCTAGACTCAGTGTATCTCTATGAGATGCTCCTGCTGACCAAAGATGGGACGATTTGAACATCAGAGAGAACAATGCTTGCAAAGGATTAAAACATATCAAATATATAAAATCCATAAGTTTATAATTATGAACCACATTCCATAAAATCCCTTCATTGTTCACTCTTGGATGTTGCTAAGACACAAACTCATTACTCTGAATATTGATAAATAAAGGAAATAATCCCATATTTATCTTGCTGTATTTTACAGTGGCCAGAGTCCATAAGGATAAGCTCTTCTCCATAGAATTCCAATGAATAAATGCAGAAGGAATAACAATTAGAAAAATGCCACCTTTTAAACCTAGTGAAATGCTGGTTATAGGCAATGATCATCTAAGGATGCTAATACCATCAAGTTAAATGCTGACAGGGAAGCTGATAACAGAGAAAAATAGAACAAGTGCTTCTAGAACCCGCAAGTCTATTTTAAGATGACCAAGAGTGGGGTAACCAGGCATTGGCTGCCTCGTGATGTCGACCCAATCAGAAGTGCACAGCACTATACATGAAGTATTCTCGTCTAAAAATATGAACCTGAAAATGATCAGGCCTCTAGGTATAAGTATCGATTTACAGGAGATACAAGTGAAAGAACAAGTTCAATTACACACAGGATGCAATCAGACATGATGATTTATACTCAAAGTGTGGTTCTTGGATCAGCAGCTTCTGTATTAATGAGGAAAACACTTGGAAGTGCACATTCTCAAGCCCTACCCAAGATTTACGGAATCAGGTACTCGGTGGAGGGGGGCGGGCAGGACCATCCCAAGCAGCCCTCCAGGGGACGGTGATGCATGTGCAAGTTGGAGAACTGGGGCTGTAAAAAATTCATGATGAAACATTTTTTAAAAAGGTGGGGGCGGGGGGGCTGTTACAGAATAAGACCTAAGAGACAAAAAAAACAGAACAAAACAAAGTGCTGTAGTAGATTACACTACTGAAAACTTATTTTAATCCAATTTAAAAATAATCAGAGGAATCATTAGTACTGAGGCAAAAAGAAACAGTAAGTTTATACAAACTTTCAATTCATACGGAATTGGAAATTTGATTCTTATAGAAATTGGAAAAGGGCCACAAATAATGCATTGCTTTTCCTCATATTCTGTAACTTTCTTTTGATTTGCTCTTCCGGTTCTTACTCTGACCCCCACCCCCGTCTTTAGCTCTTTGAAGACACCCCTGAGCTACGGAGAAGAATCATCATGAAGAATTAACAAATGTATTAGAGAATGTCACTTACATTATGTTTATGACAGAAATTAAGAGCTTGAAGTGTTTGCCATAATACACTTTTGATCACTCCATCAGCAACTCTAGGGAAAAACACCAAAAAGGAAATTAAAAACTCCTGGGGTGGGGTTACGGGCGTGGAAGCGGGAACAGGACGGGAATGAGTGGGGCTTGTGATGGTCCATGAACACAGTGCAGAGGGTGCCTTGAAAATGCTTTTTAAAAAAAGTTTTAATGAGCTCTGGCTGGTGTAGCTCAGTGGATTGAATGCTGGCTGTGAACCGAAGGGTCACCAGTTCAATTCCCAGTCAGGGCACTTGCCTGGGTTGCAGGCCAGGCCCCCAGTGGGGGCCACATAAGAGGCAACCACACATTGATGTTTCTCTCCCTCTTTCTCCCTCCCTTCCCTTCTGTCTAAAAAGAAATAAATAAAATCTTAAAAAAAAAGTTTTAATGAAAATTGCTTTACTCTTTTTCATTATAATTACATAATTTCCTCTCTAAATTTCCATTTTTACATTGGTACAAATGATACATGCTTAACAGAAAATGCAAACAACACAGAAAAGTCCAGGAATAAAAAGTGTTGGCTCAAGTCTTGTTGCCCCCAAACAGCTGCTGTGCCCTATGGTGGACGCCCCCCCAGGCACCACTGCTCCTCTCCCCTTTGTGTGTTGGAATTTACTTTTTAATTTTAATATTAAAGTATATTCATATGGTTTAAAATTTAAAAATCCCAAAAGTATATCTATGGAGTGTTCTCTCTCAGACCTGCCTACCCAGCCAGTTCACCCTCTGCACTTCCCTGCCTCTTTCAGAAATAGGGACTTCAGTACACAGATACTTTGTGGCTGTAAAGGGTCTCATTATATGGATGTATCATCATTTACTTAGTCCCCATTGATGAGCAATTGGTGGCCCAAGTTTTATTTTTGGAAACAACACTTCAATGAATATATGTAATCATCTATCTCCCTGCAGTTATGCAATTATCTTTTAAGGTAAATTCTAGAAGTGGGATTTCCGGGACCAAATGCAGGCACACATTACATTTTGATCCTGCGGGATGAACTACAGGTAGACCTGAGTCTGGTGTTGCAGGAAAAAAGGTATGCTTGAAGACTGACCTTCAATTCATCCAGTTCAAGTTAGTGGTAAGCACTCAAGCGAGTGCTGGAGTTGCTTTGTAAAAGTGACTTGCTCCTGGTAAGCAGGCCGGTACTCTGGGAAGCCAGGGATAATCAAGAGCCTGTGAGAATGGGACCCTGGGAGCTTTTGTACTCTGTGTGGAAAATACTGGAAAGTGCCACTGGCAGGTGTATTTTCCTCGGGGAACTGGGGAGTAATCTGGCCGGGAGTAGTGTGCTTTGTGTAACCATCTCCACAAATTGTAGCAATTACAGCAAGACTGTAAGTTTTCTGTTGATGTGTTTCCATTGCTCACTTCACCCTCCGGTGAATGACACCTCCATAGTTCCGCACTGGCCAGATGCTCTCTGAGGGAGGATAACTCACTCCCACCCCCACAGGACACCTGTGCACTGAAGTCCCTATCACCTCGTCCGTTTTTGCAGGCATTGTGTCTCCCAACCTGTGGTTAAAATAAGAAGATCTCATTTTAGTTTTCATTTGCAGTTCTTTAATTAGTGAACTTGATTTTTACGTGATCATTGGCTATCACATTTCTTTCTTGGTGTATTTCCTGTTCATAGCCTTTTACTTTTTTGATTGGTCTGTTCACTGCTTTTTAAACTGAGTTATGAAGATGCAGTACACATCAGAGTCTGCATATGTACTGCCACTATTTTTCTTAGTATGTTGTTGGCCTTCCATCCTCTTCATGGGATGGGATTGCTAGTTGCATATTTCAAAAAACCTGAAACAAGATTTCTTTTACCAAATGTCTACTGTAAGTTTTTTTAATTAAAAATTTAAACTTACCTAATATTCCAAACACACTCATGACTCAGCTCTAATATTTTATCATATCTAGCTATTTAAATATGTTTAGATCACTCTTTAAAAACAGAACTAATCGTGCAGATGCAGCTGGCCTTCCAGAACAGTGGCATGGCCTACCTGTGACTCAGGCGTCCGGCACGAGCAGTGAGACCTCAGCACGCGTGAAATCTGGGGTGCTGTCATCATTACACCGCATTCTGGTTGTTTTAATAACTCTTTAAGCAACTCTCTTAGATTTTTGCAGAATATAATCAAAATGATGACAAGTTAATCTTGTCTCCAAAAGCGATATATTTTCTATTAACTGTTGTTGTTACGTCACATTGGCTAGAGCTCTCAGAACAATGCTATGTTATTATACTGGCGCCAACTTGTCTTGTTTCTCACTTTAGTGCTGGTTCCTTTAGTGCTGAGTAAAAAATTAGCTGTTGATTTGAATACGGTGTGTGTGTGTACGCTAGGAAAGTATTTTAACCCTAGTTTGCTAAGGCTTTTAAAAAAAATCAGAGAAGAATGTTGACTTTATCAACTGCCGTTCAATTTTACCAACCACATGCATTTTTTTTCTCCTTTGACCTATTAGTGAATTACGTGAATAGATCTCATAATATTGAACCATGGTTCATTCCTTGAATTCAGACAATCCAGTACATAATTTAGCCTCAAAATACATCATGATTTATATTTGCAGATTTGTCTTCCTAATTATTTTTACTCTAGGTTACTACACATTTGCCCTTTGAGCCAATCCTGAGATTGGAGAGGGGCAGCCAGCAGACGTAACTGGGTAGAAAGGGGAACCGCGGCTCATACTTGCAGTTCGCCAGTTCATCCTGCATACATGCAAAGCCGGGATGTGACCACGCAGAGCTTTAGTTTCTAAATTACTTACCCATTTGGATTTCTTTCCAGTTCATTTAAAAGTGTATGATCACAGTATTCAAAAACTAAATGCATTTTCCTCTTTCTCCTGAACACCTCAATGAGGTTCACAAGGTTTGGGTGTTTTAATTGCTGCAAAGGAATTGAAATACGTTTGGTGATTTGTTTCTTGTAAGAGTTCTCCCTGGGTCCCTGACAATTTTAAGAACAGAAGGTCTTGCCTATCATCTTTATGCATCTCTTGTGGAGAGTTTTATTACAGTTACTTACAAGAGAAACTATCCTTAGTAAGAATCATGAATCTTAAAT
This sequence comes from Micronycteris hirsuta, assembly GCA_004026765.1. NCBI lineage: Eukaryota > Metazoa > Chordata > Mammalia > Chiroptera > Phyllostomidae > Micronycteris > Micronycteris hirsuta. The sequence continues at coordinate 4,099 of PVJI01001793.1, read as the reverse complement.
TTGGAAGAAAAATTTAAGAATTTTTCTAATGTACCCATAATAGACGATAACTAAACTGAATCTCTCTGGAGAAAACAAAGTATACTAACACTAAAAATACTTTAGCATTCTGTGGAAATTCTAAATATGTAAGTCATAAAATAACCTGAATAAAGAACCGAGGAGATGGAATTACTGTGTAAGACTATGAAAATCGTCGATACCCGTTTAGCTCGCATATTGCCAGGGCTCGAATGTAAATGTCAGCCGGATTTAAATCCGTCTGTACTTCAGTGTTGGCTCGCAGGAACAGATCCCAACCTTCAAGTCCAATTACATCACCTATTCCAGGAGTCCATGCAGTTAGTCTGTTTTTAATTTGTCATTTTCCAGCTCTGCTCTTTGATTTTGTTGTTTTCTCTTACGCTTAAGCGTCTTATGTGTTAAATTCTACCCCCAAACTGAAGCGTTTCACAAGTCAGCCTCTGCTTAACGTTGTGAGTCAAGGGAAAGGCCCTGACTAGGCTTGTCGAAGGTGGCCCGTCACTGCAGCAACTATGGTCTGTCATCCTGTCAGGGTGCTGAGTACCAGCCAGGGCTGTCCCGGGCAAACTGGCACACACAGTCACCCAGCCTGTATCTAGGGTCACCATATAATTTAGCATATAAACCAGGGAACTTCTGAAAGAGGATGCGGATCAGACCAACTCTGGTTATAGACCAGGACATCTGACCACTCCTACTTATAACTCACCTGCCCTGTTGTTTTCCCACTATAGCAGAAAAAAAATCACTTTTCCAAACCCTATACCATTTACTCAGAAGGATATATATATATATATATAAAAGAGAACAGTATTGTGTGCACAGCAAAGCTCAATAAATAATTTGCAGGCCCAGTGGAGAGTCCTAAGTACGAGGACTTACACAACACCCTCTACCACAGCATCTGCAAGCATAGTTTGACTCAAAGAAACACCAACTTGTGACGATCCTTGCTGCTCAGTAGTTTGGGAAAAGGGACTTCATTATACATGAAAAATATTCCCAGAGCGCCAAGTCATTTTTTTTCTATGAGCTCTACTGCCTAAAAGGGCAGAAAGGCAAACAGCGGAGGAAACAGGCCACACAGGGGATCCAGCTGCTCTGTAGACGGGAAACAAAGGAGCGTCCCCACCAGGCGCGTAAGGGGCTCACAGATGCCTTAGCTGGATGCCATGTCAAGGTTCGACCCTGCCAAACCCGCCTTTGGGTAGATCAGCAATTTATAGCTCATTTGCCGGTGAAATTAATTTAACTCAGAAAAACAGTGATTTGTCTAAAGTGAAACAGGTAGTAAGGAGGCGGGGAAATCAATCAAATTTAAATAATTGGAGTATATGAGAAAGGCCTGGTAGATATATCCTGGAAGGAAACTTCTGAGCACACCTGGGTGTAACTACCAAAAGCAGGAAAGTGTACCCCCTGAGAGTCATCGTCACCAGAGACCAAGCTGAGCTGGAATCAGACTGCTTTTTAACCTTAAAGTTCGTCCTTCAATTGGGGAACTTGTAACCTCGGAGGCACGACCTGAGCATTAGCTTTAGTTGGAGACTTTGAGGACTGCAGCAGCTAAAAAGCATGACTTTTATTAGAAAACCACCACTGCCCAGCTCAGAAACACCCCATGACAGAGCTGTGACAGGGCTGGCTGCTGGCTATGAAGTCACAATGAACTGCTTTTTATCATGATGCATGTGCTCTTAAAAAATACATGTATATTTAAGTATATTTTAAACAAAATACTGGAAGTCATTAACTGAGGAAATCTGCTACGGATAGTTCTAGAAAAAGATGGATAATTAACTATCATCTCCCTTTAAAAACTGGATTTCTGGGGGTTCCCTAAAGCAGATGACATGTCAAAAGTAAAAGTTGGCTGTGTGTTCTTAAAATCATAAGAGTTTTGTTACTCAAAGTGTGGTCCATGAATCGGGAGCCTCTGTGCCACTGAGAGTTGGTCTGAAATGCAGAATCTCAGCACCGCCCCCCACCCTCCTCCGCAAAGCAAGTGTTTCAACGAGGTCCCAGGGGAAGCCAATGCACTTTCATGTCTGAGAAGCGCTGCCCACAACTCATTTTCTTCTCTGATGAAATAAGGGTGCTAATGTCTCCAGGTCTCTCAAGGTTCTAAAACTGTAGGATTTTTAGGATGGGAAAACGGTTACACCGAGAACTTAGGCGTCGTACACGTTAAAGTCCATCAGAGTAGAACCGACTGCAACAAACCCTCGTGTACAGTGCGCACACATAGCTGGGCGACATTGAGTATGTCCGAGGACCCGTGGGTGCCGGGCGGCGCCCGGCCACAGCAATGCCTGCAGGCCCATGGGCATGGTCCTGTGGGCCCCTCTGTGCCAGCAGACGCTCTTTCATTTGCTGGTTTATGTGGGGGGTGGGGTGGGGGGTGGGAAGCAGGGGTGCACAGCTGGGGTGAATGAGGGGTGAATCTCAGTGCAGATTTACCAACTAGAAGGGAAGTACTTCAATAGTTTAACAATCTACAGCTGTACTCATAATAAATACCAGCTAAACATCAGAGTGGCTAAAGTCCAAAGTGAAAATCAATTTATTTCCCCAAGTTACTGATACAAAGGAATTTAAAAGTCCAGTAGAAAAAAGAATCACTTTAAAATTCTTTGTAATTTTGGCACACATATTTCATCCAATACCATGACATTATAGATACATAGAGTTAACCCACCTTCAACATACGTATTTCTCTTAGTGCTATTTTTTTAACAACAGGATCATCTTCAGATTCCACAAATTTTTTAATAGCCACCATTTGTCCAGATATTTTGTTTCTGCATTTGAATACAATCCCATAGGACCCTTCTCCAATCTTAGCTAATTTTTCATATTTTTCCATTATAGTAGAAGTGACTTAAACTACTGTATTAACTTGCAGTACAATGTTGCACCTGGAAAATAAGATGACTCAGCTTTATCAGCTCATCAAGGACAATGTTCTCACCGATTACTGTATAAAACCAATTTGCTAAGGACGCTGAAGATTTCTTTCCATTGATTAATTTTAAATACACTTAAAAACATTTGGGCATTATTTTGTTAGTTGAGCTTGGTCCTATGCAGTTCTTCCAGTTACTGAAAATTTTCATATGCTATTTCTTATAATGGGTCTGTGTTGACTTCAGCTAAATTAAAAGAAATTGTGGCAAGGAACCTTATCCAATCTATTGTTTTCATTATCCTCTAGTAAATGATTAAAATGTGATGCTGTAAAACCCAGCTGAATGAGTGTTTCATATTCCTGAATATGGTGTTTCTCTTTTCCCTCCTCACCATCTGAATGTGGGCGGAGACTAGACTTGAGAACAAGACGCGGTACAAAGCGCTATACCTCCACCTGGTGGCGAGAGAAGAAAGAGAAACTGTGGACTCTTAAGAGCAACTAAAAACAATAAACTCTTTTTAGAGCATTATTTATTGTGCTTAGCATTTATGTGCATGAAGGAACAGATCCTTACATTCTTAGCTCCCAAAGAAAATATAAATAAAACACAAAAAAGAAGGCAGATTTCTCTAATCCTTCATGTATGTTCTTAAACCCATAGTGATTTCTACGGAAATACTGGGTTTAATTTTTCTGTCTTGTGTCACCCATGCCACGTTCTCTTTGTAACCACGTCGTCTGACAAGGTCCGGGCGTGGGAAGAGAGATTCAAAGGAGTCCATCTTCTAGAGGAGAACGTGGCATGGGGAGTGGGTAGGCAGTGATGTTTCCTGGCTTTGCTCTCAGTAACCTGCTCGCTGCTATTGTTCATGGTCTTACCTTGTGCCCTGATTCCCATGGGAACGGGCCATAGAAAGAAAGAGACTCGAACAGAGTCTGTGATTGATTTTGAGGGAAACTCTGAGGGGACAGCCAGTTCTCCCCGGACCACTGAGTCATGCCAAGTTGCTTAAACAATGTGTTTATGAACCTGAATAAGAAATCATCCCCGACTGTTCCCATGAGAACTCTTGAATCAGTTCCAATAGGCTAAACTGTTACCTGCCTATATGTTTATTTCCCTGATCAAAAGGTGGTGGGATTGTTAGACATTTATACTTCAAG